>OMMV01140381.1:4649-15305 GCA_900302635.1 Chatrabus melanurus
GTTGGATTTATCCTGGGGGGGGAGGGGGGCCGTATTGTGGGCCTAACATAGCATCAACCAATCACAGTGTCACCTGTCATTCCCTTAAAACCAGAGTGCACCAGGCGCACAGCACTGAGCGGTTTGCTGCGACACTTGGATTAACACAAACATTAATATTGCAGCATTTAACACCCGTTACAGCCGCTATGTGTGGCGGGTGTTCAGCAGCCACCTTGTGGGACGTGATGTGTACAGGTTTAAAACGGTGGGCTTGAGACCAGAGGATCCTCGGTTCAAATCCCCTCGGGCAAGATACTTAATCCTCTAATTGCCCCCGGTGTGCATTTGAGCACCTTTCATGGCAGCACGCCGACATCGGCATGTGCATGAAAGGGTGACTGTGAGGCATCGTTGTAAAGCACTTTAAGCTTAGCCACGGTGCACGTACGGTGCCGTTTCAGCTGGTCTTTGAGATGGACCTCACATGCATATTCCTGAATGAATGAGACCTGCCATATTTGCTGACGTGCACTTTGGCACAGAGTGAGCTTTCTTTTTCTGTTAAAGGAGAATTTTGACAGGGGGCTATTTGGGTTAAACTTTTCACTCGGGACTAAAAAGCTTTTAATTGATCCAGTATTTAGTTTGATCGTTAAAACTGTCAGGAGATAAACAGATTAAAAACGTATGCACTAAAACATCATTAGACATGACGGGCAGCATGGAACTGTTAGTTTTCTTTACAATGTAAAGAAAAGTTTTAAAACGACTGACTACAAAGGCAGCTCCTTACCTCAACATTCGTCTGTGGATGCGCAGCAACAATAAAGTCCATAAAAGGCAAACTTTGATGACAGTTGTTCCCCAACGGCGTTTATGCTTCTTTTTTTTTAACCAATGAAGTAGTAAAGTCTATTTTCACAGTCATGGCTGAATATTTAAATAATTTTGAATGTACAGATGAACCATTTGAATTTGATGGCTGTCCAAATTTATTTGAACCAAATACACTGACAAACAGCTAACCTGTGCTATTGCGTATTGTCGTGTGTAGACTGTACATGCTCTATAGGCCCGCCATATTATGACTACTGTGCTTTTTATATACCAGAGATACACCGTGCTGGACTTTAGAACTGGTTTGTTGCGGTCTATGGCGTAAATATTTTGTGTCCTCATGAATGTGTTCCACCTGAAGTGCACCTGACCACACCCCATTTTTAGACAAACGCGCCAATGGGCATGCAGATGAGCCCTTCATCAGCGATCAACTTGTAATAACTCAGTGGAGAGCAGCGCCCCTGGATGGCCAGGAGGGTAAGGTAAGCGGCTAATTCTATATTCTGCCATTTAAAAAAAATTCTTTCCATTTAATGAGGTAAACATGCACGTTTACCTCTGCAGGGATCCTCTCCATGCTAACCAGACACTTCTAATGAAATTTTTGTCTCTTCAGTGGCAACAAGAAGCGGTTTACTGTGAGTGTTTTAAGCTCGCCCTATACAATTGCATTATGTACCCAGTTAGCTTGTGTTCTAAATCAATACTGCACCGATTAAAAAAGATGGAGAAAAAAAAAAAACCCATCTAAAAATAGAGCCCAGGTTGAAAAATCCTGGCGTTCCCCTTTAGGGAAATTAAGAGGTGACGATCATCCATGACGTCCCCTGCGCCCGAATACTTAGGATGTACCAACGTCGGTTAGTACATACTACCCAACCGTTACTGTATTATGTACTAGAAGTAAGCGCGTGAGTAGAAGGGACAAAATTTGGGCGTACTACGCTGCTACCATTTTTCCTTTCCTTTGATCCATTTACAGATGACGCATACTCACATACACAGGTAGTCCGCGAAAATTTCTATTTTGCAACGGCAGATTTAAAAAAAAAACAAAAAAACAAAAAGGTTCCTGATGTATGTTTGTACACTCCATAGCCCCTTGGATACCGCTACCGTTTACATGCCGTGTAAATAGCAAAGTGGAGTTACATACACCCCAAATGCACTTTGCGCCATGTGCTTTAGACCATAGATTGTCAAGATAAGGCCTTAATTTTGTTTATTTATTTTTATTTATTTTTTGCATTTGACTGCCCCCAGTTGCTCAGGGCTGCTACAGTGGAACCAGTACAGATCCGCATTGGGATTTAGCACAAGCTTTATGCCAGATGTCCTTCCTGACAACTCCAGTTCTACATGGAGAAACCTGCTCACTGCTCCTGCTTGCATTTCTATTTTACTCTCCTTTTTGTTTTGTAGAGCAGGTAGCTCAGTGGCCTGCCAATATGTAGACCTGGATTTGAATCCCGCTCATGCTACCCGTCTGTGTCCTTGGACAAGACACTTAATCTACACTGTCTCAGTCGACCCAGCTGTAACAATGGGTACTGGCCTTGGCTGGGGGAAGTAAAAGTGAGGCATCATTGTAAAGCGCTTTGAGCATCTGCTACATGGAAAAGCGCTATAAAAATGCAGTCCTCCTTCTTCTTCTTCTCCTGGTGTTCCCAAATGGTCTCCCAGCTGAGTACTAATCAGGACCTACTCTGCTTCACTTCTGAGATCTGAAGGGATCAGGTGAACTCAGAAGATAGGCCCTTTTATGTCATGGGAAATCTCGTTTTACTTGGAAATAAATCGTATGACAGATGCTGGAGATGTTCAGATTACAATTTCAGTGGAACTCCTTTTAATACCTTTAATACAAGGAGTTGTTTTCATCCACATTTGTTTATTGTTTATTGTTAGTTTGTTAGCAGGATTACTCAAATGAATAGTCTGATTTTCATAAAACTTGGTGAAAAGGAAAAACCTGTTTTGGAATATTGTGTAAATCATTCTATTTTGGGGTGGGTCCATGCAAAGAGGCAGGATTAGGGACCGGTCAAGTTAGCATTTCTGGCAGTAAAATTTGACAGCATGTGTCACGTCAGTACAGTGCAATTCCTTGCATTTAGTGGCTACACATGGATCCACTAAATAAAGTGAAGCATTGGCTTTAAGCATCGGCATGGGTAGTTCACGTCGAGTTCAACACTGGTGAACCCTGATGTGGATTTTTGTTAATGATCCAATTACAAGCTGCCTCCATACTGCTGCATTTTAAAGCAACAGAAGTAAACACCTTGTAATTATTTCTTTTTCTTTGTTTTTTTGCTGCCCCTGGTTGCGCGGAGGTCACCGCAGCAGATTTTGCACGGATGGGCTTCCTGACGCAACTCAAGTTCTAATTGGAGAAACATGCTCACAGCTCCTGGTGTTCCCACGCGGTCTCCCAGCCAAGTACTAATCAGAATCTACTCTACTTCACTTCAGAGAGCTGATGGGATCAGGCGAGCTCAGAACGGCACGGCCGCAGCAAACGGCTTCTAATGGTAGTTGCATCATATTAGCTAGTTGTGCCACATCATCCATTTTACTGAATCCTGCTCTGCTCAAGTCAAGTTCTCCTCGCTCCAACAGAAGGCTGAGTTGTTGTCCCAAGCTGGACGTCTTTTGCCAGGATTGCAGCTTTACTCCATGTCAGGACCTGATGTGATTGGATACTAAAAAAAAAAAGTGCCTGTAATATAACATCTACTTTTTTTATCCAGGGATTCTCCACACGCGTTAGCTGGTTAGCCTAGTCCAATCACTAAAATGACTCATCAAGCCACCTAGTTAGGCAAGTTAGTCTATAGCTGGTTAAAAGTTATCTTACTGAGCATGTCTACAAGCAAATACCAAAATCTGCAAATATGATTTAATAGGGTAATGAGTTTTTGAATTTACTAAAGGCGCAGTCACACCTAGATGTTTGGGCCAATGTAGACGAACGTATTTGCAAATGTCGGTGTCCAGTAGCCTCTGCTAGTCGCCGCTGGGCTATGCTGTCCTCTGGCGATGAACGTCGACCACGTCCAAAAATTTTCAACATCTTTAAAATTTCTCACCATTTGCCGACGTACCTCTGGCTATGTTGGAGACCGTTAGAGAAAGTAGATCTCTGCTACGACCAAGTTAGCCTCCATTAGCATCCGTTAGCATCCGCTAGCCGACGTTACTGGTGTGATCGTCTACGGTGGCTAACGTTTGGGTGCTGCTTCGCCCTGCCTGCTCAGAATCACTGGACAGCGGTGTGTAGACCCCCCTCTCCCGCACGTTGCCACGTTGGCAAAAGCTCCGCTTGTTCTAATGGTGCGCTGGCTAACGCCCCCCTCCGCTAGCACCATGTTGTGGAATGCCGTGCTGCGTTTGAGGTTCGCTACCAAACTCCGGGAATGTGATTTTTGCTGACGTTTGGTCAATTTTCTCAACTTTGCCCTGTGTTCACCACACGCTGGGGTAAACGTCATAGTGTGACTGCGACTTAAATAATTTAACCTTGCAGTTGGTTTAGGTTTACAACCAACCTAAACCATCCAAAGTCCCACCCATTTTTGTTAGATGAAGAAGTACCGTAAGTCATATATAGGCCCTGAGACCGTTTGTGCCGGTGCCTCTCTCTGGATTCCGTAGCATGAAGCAGATGAGAGTCTACGACTCCCCCTGATATGGAACGCCAGTCCGATGCGGTTTACTGGTAGAGCAGGTAGGTGAGTGGATAAGGAGCTGGCCTGCCAATATGTAGACCTGGGTTCGACTCCCGCTCATTCTACCTGTCTGTGTCCTTGGACGAGACTCTTCATCTGCGTTGTCCCAGTCCATATTTACTTGCCGAGGCCGGTACCCATGTACAGCTGGATGGACTGGGACAATGCAGATAAAGAGTCTCGTCCAAGGACACAGACAGGTAGCATCAGTGGATTTTTTTGCAAAATGGACTTGTGAAGGCAAGGCGTGGACTTTTACAAGTGATCTGCTAGTTGTGATTCTCTTTCATACACATTCACTTTTTACAAAGAAAAAAAAAAAATCCATCCATTTATGTTTAAGGCCAATTCTGTTTCTGCCACCCTCTTTCTCATTATACAAAATCCAGCATTCACTGAAAGCTTTACTGTTGTGAGATCTGACCCCCCCCCAACGACACAGTGCTGCCCAGACACATGCCCCCCGCCAGCACAACAACTGTGCCGCTGATATTTTACTTTAGCAAATTGAGCTGTGGTGTGCCAAGTAGAACAAATATTTGTTTCCTTTGTGAAAATGTGCAAATACAGTTATGCTTCACAACAGCTGAACAATGACCATTTTGTGCGGTTGGAAAGGGTCAGTGGAAATAATGACCATCTTCATAAGTGATCTGTTAATTAGCAGCTGTTTGCCGTTTACCCAAACACACTGGAACAAATATGACGGAAACACTTACTCGGCATTTAACTGCACTAGTTCTGCCGTTTGTATTGTTTGTTAGCCTCATTTTTAAATTAGAGCAGCCCTTAGTTTGCCTCCACCAATCTAGATCTGTAATTAGGAGGCGCACTCGGCGTGCACATACCTCCTCCAACTGGCTGAGGGCAATCTGAACTGGATCTCAGACTCAACCTTCTCACCAATGCTTGTGGAAAATCAGTTTAGTTCTACAAAGATGCTGCTGCCAATCCAATAAAGTAATGATGGTAAAATTATATCCTCCTTTGCACAAATTACTAGAAGGATACTCAACAGAAATCCTCAGACTGTTGTGACTTAAAACAGTAAAATTTTCAAAAAGTGGATTGAAATTTCCTGGTTCAACCCTTTAAATAGAGCCCACTTCTAGCCCATCCACCCAACCAGCGATCCCTTATTTGGTTACCACCCACCTAACCAGCGATCCCTTTTCTGGATATCATCCACCCAACCAGTGATCCCTTATCCGGTTACCTATCTACCTACCTACTGACCAACAAACTGAATGATAATTTACTTGGTTTGGGTTAAAGTACCAGCAGGTTAAATGTCTCTCTCTCCTCACAGCCCAGGATCCTCCAGTTCCTCCTGGAGGATCCTGGGCATCCCCAAGATGAGACAGAATATATGGGTCTCCTCCCAGTTGGTTGTGTCCAAAAATCCACCAAACACCTCAGCTGGCTCCTATTGATGCAAAGCAGCACTTGACCTACTCCAAGTATTTGTCTGCTAGGACAGGATGAGATCATCCCAGGAGTTGGGTGCAATGCAATTCAGGCAACAGGCCTTGGTGTGCTGATTCCTGCCTCAGGCTGCAGAATTTTGACTATATTTTCTGAAAGTTGGTTAAGTGTCATGCCTCATCTTCTTTTTAGATTTAAACATGTACATCTTTTTCTGTCATGGCCCTCTTCCTTGGTCACTCCTAGCAGATGCATATTCTCCTTCACTATGCCAAAGAATCTTCTCTCTCGTATTCCCGTCTTAACATTTCCCATACCTCCATCTTTAGTACCCTCTGCCCCACATATCCAGAATCCCTCCACCTCACGTGAACATACCAACATAATCTTGCCTCCCTCACTTTTGTGCCGATCTGTCCCACTTACACTTTACAGCGAATGCCCTTGTTTGGGAGCACATTCAGGGTACGACAAAAGTATCTCACAAATTTTAAAAACATGTTAGATTTCCAGTCTCTTCTTTAATATTGATTTTCTCTAATACTTTCTTTGTACTCCAGGTAGGGTCAACAGCTTCACCAAGATTACTGATAATTGGATGAGTAGTTGTTTGAACAGTCCTACTAAAGGCGCAGTCACACTATGAGGTTTGGGCTGACGAATATGCACACGTCAGTGATTGCCGGCCTCTGCGGGCCTTTGGCGGTCTTCGGCGGCACTCGGCGGTGTTCGCTGATGAACGGAGGCCGCGTCCACATTCTTCAACATGTTTAAAATTTCTCGACATACTTGTGGCCACGTAGCAGACCGTTACAGACCGTAGATCGTGGCTACGTGTACGTTGCGCACAGTCGCCCTCGCTAGCCTGCGGTACCGGTGCAAACAGCCTCCAACAGCCCGAGTCACTGGTGCGATCGTGTTCGCTGGCTAATGTGTGGGTGTTGGTTCTACCTGCTCAGAATCACCACATTTCTCCATTTTTCTCTCGCTTTCACATCGTTTACAAGCTGCTGGCCCAAACCTCATAGTGTGACTGCGCCTTAAGAACATAACCAATCAACTGAGATGAGCTAAAATATAACCTCATGTCTTTCATTTGGCTGCTCCCGTTTGGGGTCTCCACAGGTGATCTGGTATGGATCCGCAAGTTGATTTTTTTATGCTGGATGGGCTTTCTGAGGCAACTCCAAATGTAGATGGATAATGGCGTACAGGTAGCTTTGAACCTTGTGTCACCATGCTTCCATATAAAAACATAACCTCATTGGCAGTGGTACATTTTTGGCACCATTTGCTTATTAGAAGCATTTAAAAACTGCTTACCATATTTTTGGTGAAAATTGGTGGAAGAACAACCAATAAATTTGGAAATGGATCCAAATAATGAGGAAGATCCAGGATTAAAAAAAACCAAAACAAAACAACTAATATTGAGAGGTGTTTTCCAAGATTTGTGTCAATTTCTTAAAAAAAACATTTTGAGCAGCTTTTCATGGAACATGGTGGAAGAATGGGACAACGGCCAAACAGGAACACATTAAACTTCAGGGCAAACGTTAATAAAGGGGCAGAGCTCAGAATTTTTCCCGCCTTCTTTAACATTGCAGAGCAGGTAGCTGATTGGGATAAGGAGATGGGCTACCAATATATAAACCTGGGTTCAACTCCTGGTCATGATACCCGTCTGTGCCCTTAAGACCCTTCATCTACATGGTCTCAGTGCACCCAGCTGTAAATGGGTACCGGCCTTGGCTGGGGAAGTAGCCTGTGTTGGACGGGCGTCCCATCCAGGGGGGAGTCGTCGACTCTCATCCGCTTCACGGTATGAATCCAGGAATAAGCCGTGGCACCAATGGGCTTCAGGGCCGGTATAGGACTTACTTCTTCCTTAACATTGCAAGATAGGGAGCTCATCAACATTTTCAAAGATTTCTCAAGACTAAAATAAGGCATGAAGCTCAAGATCAGGAATTTGGTATGCTACAAATTTTGACATGGTTTCATATGGTTTTGACACATATCACAGAGCCAGACACGTGTGTTGGAAGAGGGAACCCTCAGCCTGGGCGGCAGTTGGCAGTCTTCGAGTGTCCTCCAGTGAACGTTGGAACATTGTGTGCTGATCCAGGTTTTATCCAATATTTGAAGGTTTCTTCTTACTGCGAGAACATTTTCAATTTCATAAAGAAAGTTTCTTAGATTGTGAAGTAATGCTGCCAACAACGTGAGGCTGTCACTTTCATCCATGTTAATAAGAGCAGCAGTGTAATAGTATGATGTCTGAAGCGCTTACATGATTAATATGCATCAGCTAATGGCAGGGAGATAATAATCATACTCTATGGGGATGTTCATTGTTTTAAGTGTCATTTCCAAATATTGTACTGCTGTCAAATAGCTGTGAATATGCCATTCTAATAATCTTTTATCTTGCAGGATGCTCGGGTATATTACACCCAGCTTCTGTCTGTAAGCTTCTGCATCGTGCCTGAGAGCGGACATACTGTCAGAAAGGTTTCTAATTTTGGCGACAGCTCCCTCAGAGGTGGGCCAACTAGAGTTGAGAAAACACAAAGTGTAGCTGCTGGAAAATCAGTCCGGGTGAGCTCTCGGGTCAGTCAACTCAGTGGGAATTTTCATGTCAGATGTTCACACGTCATGTTATGACAAGACGAGTCAGGCTCAAATTGCCTGATCGCCCAACGCTGTAAAAAGTCTAATAGCAAGCTTGGCTTGGAGCGGCACAGTGATAATGCATAATGTTTATGGCTATTGTGATTATGCATCAGCATGTGCATTTAATCTTTTATGTGTAATTTGGTTCATTTATGTTTTTTATGAGAGGAGAACAATGCAAACAGATTTTTTTTTCACACATATGAGCAGTGAAGGAGGAATGTTTGTTCATCCCTTCAACATAATCTGCAGTCCATCAAAGAGATCAATTTTCTGCCCCCTCCTCTCTGCACCTTGTCACTGGGCTGCAAACTGACAAAGTACCGCGGTTCATCCTCTTTAATGATGACACATGAGTTATTGTGGGGATGTTGTCAGATCAGGTGATCTGGAGGTCTAAACCTGGGTGGAGAGTAAATAAAAAATATAGGATTCCTCATAATTGAAAAGGACTATTTATTCTGTGATGGAGTGCTGCTCCGAGAATGTCACGGAACCACTTTCAAACATTCAAGATGCTTGAACACATCGGATTCTATTAGAGAACTGTGTGCACAAAGCATTAGTTGTTGTGCGCAAGGACGGTGTGGGTGTTCCCAGGTGCAGCTGCTATTCTGGTTCATATCGGTAAAACCCGATGCTGCAGTGAATAATCATTATCCTCTCCTCGCCTGTCACATGGCCAATCATACCAATTAAAGAGCTGTGCCAATCACAGCGGAGCACTTAAAACCTCAACCTGGATTCACTGAGATCAAGTCTGAAACCGTTTTTCTCATGCGTGAGCAACCCATTTATCATTGTGGTTTGATTTTGATTGTGGCGCTATTATTATGCGCTTTAGTTTATTTTATAGTTTTAATAATAATCTATATTATAATGCCCACTTCGTCAAGACTTTCCGAGCCATCCACTACTATACGCGCCCTCCACTAACCACCAAATGTTTTACCGTTGGCCCCTCCTTAAGCTAAAACAATATTGTGTATAAAATGAATATAAAAAACTCACCATGGCTAAAAATCTATTCCTGTGCTTTCACAGGTTATTGCTAGTAATAATAATAATAATAAGCCAACCAATAAAAATGTGCTTCATCAAACTCCAATGGTCCCTCGTATCAATCGGCGTAATTGCAGCAGGACACCTGTATCGTATTAATAATAATAATAATAACTTATTAATGGAGCACTTTAAATGAAAAAAGATCAACAAAGTGCTGAACATAAGTACAGAACAACAATAAACAAAGATCCCACATCTCCAAGTAAAATCTAATTAAAACTGCAAAAGCAATGTACGATATATAAAATGTACAGTCAGCAAACCTAAAAAGATAAAAACATAAAACTAATTGTAGGCAATAGAAAATAAGTACGTTTTAAGACTAGTCGTAAAAGAGTCAATGGACGTTGCCTTTCTAATACCAACATACAGGCTACTCCACAAGGTAGGAGCCTGCCGACTTCTTGTTAACCCTGAGGACACCGAGCAAGTCTACATCCAGAGGCCGCAGGGCACGAGGAGGCACATGAGGCTTAACAAGTTCAGCAAGATAGTTGGGTGCTTGAACATTTAGAGCCTTATGTCAGCAGGAAGACCTTGAAATCTGCCCTTATGCTAGGTTTACACATAGGCACGATGCACTACGAATATCATTTTCCCGTCATTCGTGGCACATTCGTGACATTCCTAGCGTGACTTAACGCATCTGATTAGGGTTCTTAACAGCGCGTGTCGGTCCGTGACATTCGTGATATTCGTGGAGCATGTTTTTGGCTGCCAAAAAAAATCTTCCACGAATGTCACGAATCGCCCTCGATTCGTGGAGTTCGCAACTGAGCGTGTGGATTGGTGGTGATTAGTGGTGATTTGTAATAGAGCGTGACAGCATTCGTAGTGACCAAGAACGGCATACGGCGTAGCAGGTGCACCGTGTGTCCGCAAGCAGGTGCACCTGCACTCTCATGTGAGACGTGCGTCAGAGACCACAGACGTTCTG
>OMMV01140406.1:3110-13862 GCA_900302635.1 Chatrabus melanurus
GTTTTTTGTTTTTTTTTTTATTGTTTTTGGGGGGGGGGGGGGGATTTCACATGATTTTCTGTTGATGATGATGCCTGGGGGCATTTGTTTGCTTGTTTTAAATTTTCTTTTTTTTAATGGGGTACCTAAAACATTTGCACAGTACAGTACTTGTCTTCATATGTCTTAAATATGCAACTGGAAGAAATTAGTTGTCGATGTCTTCAGTATGTCAGAACTTGGTTGAAATTAAAATAGGTGATTAAGTGACACAATTTTATGCACTGTGTGAATGGTGATGCTGCTGAGTTAATGGGTCAGTTTCTATAAAATTATTCAGGCTGTAATTTCTGAGAAGGCTGTCTGTCTAATCATTTGCAGTTATTAGTGGTTACAACTGTTTTGTCTCAGATGAGATCATTTTGTGTTTAAGCGTGAAATTTTTGTTTCTCTGTTACAACTTTTGATATTCCCCCCCCCTCTTTAAGATTGCGTACTCTACTGAAGACTGCTAAGAAGAAACTGCGGGATCAGGACACGGGTGGAAGAGAGTTCGGTTCTCCAATGAGCAGCGCAAGGATGGAGTTCAGCAGATACAACCATGATGACGGTGCCTTTGGGCGAATGAAAGAAAAGGTTTGTCTTCCTCACATAGCGGGGCAGGTGGCTCTGTGGATAGGAGTTGGGCTACCAATCTGTACACCGGGGTTATATTCCTGTCTGTGTCCATGGACAAGACACTTCATCTGCATCATCTCAGTCCGCCCAGCTGTAAATGGGCACCATCCAGGGGGAGTCGTCGACTCCTATATACTTCACACTACGGTATCCACGGATAAGTGGTGTTCATCAGTGAAAACACCTGGTGGAGCTCAGTGAAGGAAAACCTGCACCCACTCATCCCTTTCTGGAACCAGTTTGAGACCACTGTCCTAAATTATACCTGTGACATCAACAGTATAGGTTAGCATTTTGACTGCTTCTAATGAAATGTTACAGTTTGACAAATGAACCAGACAAGCTGCTGCTCAACTCTAAATACTCCAGAGACCCCAGTTTAGACACAGTAATAATGATGAGGTGAAAATTTAGAGGTATTGTGCAAAAAAGTTATTTTGTATTTTTGAGGGGCGCCTAGATATGTTGCATGTTACTGAGACAACACTAAGCACTGCCTGCTACCTAGCTAGGGTTGTGCTAACAAAGCTAAAGCTAGCAGATAGCAGAGTGGTGGTTTTCAATTTAATTCAATTAGCCTTATTTATATAGCGCCAAATCACAACATAGTCGCCCCAAGGCGCTTCACAAGGGTAAGGTCTAACCTTACCCACCCCCTGAGCAAGCACAATGGCAACAATGGTAAGGAAAAACTCCCTGGGTTTTCTCTGTAAAATACTGTTTGATCAAGCATACCAATGCACACGGTGGCTAAACGAGCAGAGGACGTATAAAATTAAGACATTTTATTTTGTCGTTTTGTCAATTAATGAAGTTAAATTTCATTGGAATGTTTTTTTAAATGATAACAACTGATAACATGAGTTTTTCCATCATATTGATATTGCAAAGCCAAGGGCTATTTAAATAAAAGTGAAATTCATCAGTGTAACATAGTTTCTTTCACTGTTTTCAGTAGTCTCAGTTTAAACACCAGTTTACTCATAATATCAGATCAACACAGAATGTTGTTTTCATTTTCCAAAATATTTGATAGTTTTCAGTAATCTATTAATATCAATAATTAATTAATTTTTCCTGAAGGAAGCCCTCAAGCACTGTTTTCCTTTTCTTGTTGCCAGGTCAGTGATGTGCAGGTGCAGCTGGAGAAGGAGGCATCACGCTGCAGCCATTTAGAGAAGGTGAATGAGGAGCTTGAAGATCAGCTGGCTTCTCTGAAGAGCTTGAAGCACAGTAATGAGCAGCTGGAAAAGAGTAAAAGAAAGTTGGAGGAGGAGGTGCTGGACCTAAGACGCCGTATGGAGGCTACTCAAATGGAGCACAGTCAAGCAGAGCAGTACTGCCGTGATGTAAAGGGGAGGGCTCGCCAGGAGATACAGCAAAAACTGGAGCAGGTCAATCTCTTCTTGCAGGTAAAACTAACACAAACCGTAAAATTAACAAATTAAAATGCAGTGATTATACAATCTCTATTGAATACATGTGACTGTGACTGTTTTCTTGCAGTCCCAAGCAGCATCTCAAGAAGCTTTGGATCAAATTAAAGCAGCCAATGAGGCCAATCTGCGTTCCCAGCTGGAACAGAAGCTCAGAGAGCTGGACGGGGAGCTGGGCAGGACCCGGACCACCCACCAAGAAATCCTCAATCAAAAAGACTCCACTCGTACTGAGTTAGAACAATACCGCCAACTCTACGCTGAGGAGGTGCGTCTCCGCAAGTCCATGGCTACCAAACTGGAGAGGTGAGAACAGCACATTCTTCACTGACCGGGCTAGTTTTTCATTTGTCGGAATACAGGTCACTGAAATGGATATCCATCATAGATTTTAATGTCATTAAATTCAGACTGACTGACACAGATCACATGACTATTCCATATAAAACCATGTACATGCCACAGAGAACAGGATGCAAATTGTAGAGGTGAGTTGATTGTAGGGACAGATGTGAGTGGACTGTTTTAAGTGGAATTTTTCTTGTGTGAAAGTAGAAGTTGAAGTAAGTCCAATACACCGATCAGCCATAACATTGTGACCACAGACAGGTGAAGTGAATAACATTGATTATCTCGATACAGTCGCATCTGTCACTGGGGAGGGGGTGGGGGTATATTTGGCAACAAGTTTACATTTTGAAGTTGATGTGTTGGAAGCAGGAAAAATGGGGACGCATAAAGCCTTGAGTAACTTTGAGAAGGGCCAAATTGTGATGGCTGGACAACTGGGCCAGAGCATCTCCAAAACTGCAACTCTTGTGGGATGTTCCTGATCTAAAGTGGTCAGTACCTACAAAAAGCGGTCCGAGGAAGGGAAACCGTTGAACCGGTGACAGGATCATGTGGGATGTGCTGGACAAACAAGTCCGATCCATGGAGGCCTCACCTCACTACTTACAAGATTTAAAAGATCTGTTGTTAACGACTTGGTGCCAGATACCTCAACACACCCTCGGAGGTCAAGTGGAGTCCATGCCTCAATGGGTCAGGTCTTTTTTGGTGGCAAAAGGGAGACCTGTACAATAGGCAGGTGATAGCAATGTTATGACTCATCGGTGTATAGGACCTGAAGCCCATTGGTGCTGTTACTTATCCCCGGATTCTGGAGATTTGACTTCAAATCCTGTTGAGAATGATCCTTGCAAGTACCTTTTCCATCACAGAGAGCAGTGTAATAATCCTTTTGTTATTGAAATCCAAGTGATCATCCTTTCCTTTCCTGAGAGAGACAACAAGTCCTTTCTTCCAGTCCAAGGTTGTGGAGACCAAGGGTTAAGTGCCTTTGTCATTGAGGAAAGGTTGACTGACCTTGACTTCAGGATGATGCTGGGATCTTTTTGGAATCAGTGGATGCCGTGATTGCAACACTTGAGAAGCTGAGTGAGGAGTCATAGTGTCTGGGTTTGTTATTGTCCTGAATCAAAAATAAGACCCAGGCTTACAATGACTTCCTGGACTCAGCCACCAGAAGTGTATCTGGATGCAGTGAAGGTGTCAAACTTGTAGAGACATTCACTTATCTTGGCAGTGACATTCATGTCTCTAGGTGCTCAGCCTTTGAGATCGAGATACGTCTGAGAAGAGCTTATGGAGTCAGCAGGTCCCTGAACAGAGATGTTTGAAGATGCCAGTACCTTTCGCTGGACAACAGAAGTCCAAGTCTTTAGGATCCTGGTGCTTCCTGTCTTACTGTATGATTGTGAGACTTTGATGATAACCAGTTACCTGAGGTGACGACTGAACAGATTTTCTACTAGGTCTCTTCAGAAGATCCTGGGGTACCACTGGAATGACTTTACATCAAGTTAACTTTTACTTAGAGAGACTAAGTCAAGACATAGCACTCCCATTGTAAGGAAACATCAGTTACATTTTTGCCATGTGGCGTGCTTCTCTGACCATGATCTAGCATGCCGGTGCATCAGTTTTAAGGACTCCACCAGCTGCAGAAGGCCAAGGGGATGCCAACATTTCACTCGGCTGCAGCAGCTACATAGCCATGTTTGAGAGGTGGGGATAGACTAGGTGTCTGCCTGGGTGGTTGCGATCCAGGACCAAAGGCAGTAATGTGGTTGATGTGGGGACGCAGGGCACCACCGCATGCTTCCAGACCTGACCTGACCTGATGATTCTGATTGAAACCTTTTCAGGACAGTCCATTGTCAGATCATTTTGTACATTGTGATTGATTAATTGGGTCTTCTGGCTCGTAGATTGCTTCTGGGATAGTATGGAGTGATGTAATTCAGTCTTGATGTTTTTTGAAACTGTACATTTTAAGTATTAACACTGCAGATAAATTGTGATTTATTATGAGATAGCGTTGTGCATCCTTCACATCTTAAAAACTGCTACAACATTGAAATTTTAGCAAATTTTGTAGTAAAAATATTCTTACTAAGACTAAGCTAACTTAAAATCTTCTATATTGAATGTGCATTGGATAGCTGGTGCAGTATGTTGTTGCAAACCGTTTTTGTATCCATGTTTATCCTCGACTTTTATTTACACGTTTTCTGTCTGCAGGGCGAATGCTCGGCTCGCAGAGGCCAATTCCAAGTTGCTCGACGAGCGCAGCAAATCTGTAATTACCAGCAGCATTGCAAACAGTAGCTTGAGAGGGCCCTTGCTGGATGGGGGCTCCTTCAGCTCAACTGCAAACTATGGGCCCACACTGGGAACTCCCAACAGGAGCTTTGGGCTGTCCCTCCTAAGCCCTGTGAGTGCGGGGCAGAGCAGCAGGGTGGAGGACTACCTGGCTGAGGTCCATACACTCACTAACTGACACACACATCTACTCATAGAAATTACACTCTACATTTGTTGTGATTTACAGATCCATTTAATTTAGCCTATTTTAATGTTTTATAATGTCATGGTTACTGTTGTGATGTTATTTACTATTTGCTTTTTCACATGGTATCATAGGTAATAGAATAATTTGTAGCACACCATGCATGCCTAAAAATTGAGAAACGCTGACTGGGAGTCAACTACCTCTGTTGTTGCTTTCGTGTTACAATTTTTCACGCGCAACTTTGAAGATGCTTGTTTAACACTGGGGTGAGCCATCATCCCTATTTCAGAACAATGAAATAGCTGTAATGAAATTGGTTTGCTTTCAGATATAAAAAGCTTGAACCACTCATATTGTTTGCTTAATCAAAGGTGTTTTTTCCCCCCTGAGCGCTGTTGGACGCTCATTTACTCCAGCTGTATTGATTATGGAATGAAGTGTTGTAGCTTGGGATGGAATTGCCCTCAGCAAGCTTTAGATTTTGTGTTTATAATCCAGGTCAGGTTTGGGAGCATGCGCTGTTCCATTGCATTGTCGCATCTACCATACTACGGAATCGTCCCGGATCCTGGATGGCAACCAAGCAGACAGACAACCGGTCCATCCCCACATATCTGCCGCAGATGGGTGTCCTCTTGGCCTCCTCCACCTGCTGGAATCCTCAACACTGAGGCACCTGTGTGCTGGATCATGCCTAGAGCAATGTGCCACATGGCCAAAATATTATAGCTGCAAGTGATACTCCTCATTTGAGTCTCCCTAAGTAACTGTTTGTTTGACACAAAGCCATTCCAGCGGTACCCAAGGATCTTCCAAAGAGACATAGTACCAAAGAGATCCAATTGTCACCATAGGTCACTGGTTAGTGTCTAAGTCTTACAACCATACAGTAAGACAGGAAGCACCAGGACCCTAAAGACTTGGACCATTGTTCTTCTGCAAAGGTACTAACATCGCTGAACCCCTTTGTCCAGTGATGTCATGAATCCATAAGCTTTTCGCAGGAGTCTCTCAATCTCAAAGGCCAAGGACCCAGAGACATGAACATCACTGCTGAGATACATCAGTCTCTCTACAAGTTTGACACTTTAACTGCATAGAGATATACTTCTGATGGCCATTGCCAGGAAGTCATTGAAATCCTGGCTCTTCATCTTGGCCCAGGATAATCCCAAACCCAGGCACTCCATTCTTCAGTCAGTTTCTCAAGTGCTGCAATCAAGGCATTCATTGTTTTTTTCTCTTTCTACTAAGGGGCCTTCTTAAAATAAAAGTGTCACCCCTGCAGCACGTTAGGTTAGAGTCCTCGATATAGGCAGAAAGTTTGACCAACTCGTGTTCACTTGATTTGCACTGTGATTGGTTAAAACCCTGTTACGTGACATACAGGCACCATCTTGTCACCCAAATTTTGTACAACCTTATATTAGTCTACATCTACCTACACTTACACAGGTGGAACATGCAGCTATTTGGTTTTGGCAAATCAAAAATTTTTTTCTTACAATCAGTGGTGGCTTTGGTGGCCACCAACCCTTCACTTTGGAAATGAAAGAAAATGACAAAGAAGCTCATTTCAAGCTACATGTAACTTCAAACCCGCACACGTGTTGACAGAGACAGACCGAAGGAAAAAGTGTCTGCTTCGCTTGCATTCAGAAAAAAAATGCTTTCTGCAGGATTGGGTGGACTTGTGGCTGTCTTCTTAGAGTTTTAGAAGATAAATTCTGATTGTGTGGAAACAGTCTGCCTCTCTCACTGATAGCCACACCTGCTTCTAATCCATCAATCCAGCATCCAATAAGCATCCAGCAGATGGCACACACATCTGTGGGATATTAATTGGGCAAAACAAAGTTGCTTTTTGGATTGATCTGGTGCATCAAAGTTCACCAGATTTTAATGAGTTTGTCCAAATTATGTGCCCTTTTAATTTGGTGAGTTACAACAGTGGTTCCCAACCCTGATCCTCAGGGACCCCTTAACCTGCACATTTTTCACCTCTTCCTGCTTTGCCTAAAGCTGATTAGCGCATTCAGGTGTCTGGTAGCTCTGCGTTTGGCAGAGCAGGGATAGATGACAAATGTGCACAGTAGGGATTTCCTGCGGACCAGAGTGGGGAACCACTGAGTTACAAAATGATGTCATTTGTTGTTTTTGAGTTATCATGTTAACAATCTGGAGGGGGTGGATTTATCGCTCCCTTCATTCATTCACTCTGCATTTTATAGGGTATATGGCCTAGGTTTTTCCAAACTCTAGGAATAAGACACATTCTGAATCACAATTCAAATGGTGTAGTTGAAGGCAAGAGTGTGGCAGTAGGTGCAACAGGTAAGAAATTGAAATAGTTCTTGTGAACAGTGGATGCGCTGTCTGTAGAATACAGCCACTTATATAAGGAGTTCTCAAGTATTCTTTGTGCAGTTAAAATAGTTCTTTGTGTTTTATTTCACAGTACAGGACTTAGGTTTGAATGATTTGCTATCTTCTACGTTTTCATTATGGTGCACTTTTTTCCATTCCAGGAGGTGCTTTAATCGATTTATTTATTGGAATATTTAACCTAAAAGCTGGTTTGTGACATATAAAACACACTTCTTTTTTCCACTTTCAAAATAACTGCATTTACACGGTAACGTTTGACAGAGTTGGTCAAACAATTACTGCGCAGGGTTCCACCATAGGCAGCACACTGGTGGCCTGTGGTGTGCAGGTGTAAATCTGCACCTCTGGCTTTTTTTTGAGCATCACCATCTCCCTGCTGCTGGATCTCCTCTCTGCTCCATGTTGGGCCTGGAAGGACTGCGGTTTTGTCTTCCTGCTGATATCCTTCAGGAGACGAGGCGGTGGGCTTTTACTCCAAGCCGACTGGCGTGGAGGCCGAATGTAAGAAGGCTGAGAGCCTGAGTATCATTCTGGAGCTGGTCTCTTCAGAGGTAGCAGCAGTGTGGCTGATTTCTGAGCGCACACAGGCTGCTGAGGTCCGGCTGGAGATGGTGCTGTGGTCCATTTTCCTCAACTTGAATTTCTTCTGAATAGTGACTGGCCAAACAGACCAACACTTGATCCTATCTGTGATGTCAGCCACAACTGTATGTGTGAGCCACCGCTGTAAATGTCATTAAATGTAATTAACTAAACATTTCTTTTTCATCTTCAGATGCAGAGAGAACTGGATAGAAACGTATCAAAGGAGTTAAACCGTGGTGAGTGATGTTCACACCTAAAGCTGGTCATATGGCATATATCGTTGATCTGTTATACATTTTAATTAAATAAACGATGCCTCCTTGGCCTTTTCCATGTTTTTATTATTTTATAACATCAAATGTAGGTGAAAGTACAAAATTCAACATTGTTCATGGTGTCTTCTGTACATCTGCTCTTGAATGTCTGAAGAAAAACAAATCTCTACATGTTTTAATCAGCCAAAGAGCCTGACGCTGTGTGACGTACGGCTTAGTTTCATTTTCTTATCTTTATTGTTTGTTAGTACGTGTCTAATACTAACATGACTTAACAAGGCAAAAGCTGAATACTCAGTTAAGTTGATATGCCCTTGTGTTAATCGCTTGATTGGTCAATTAATCAATGTGCAGATTATTATATTAGTCAGAAGAGTAGTTTTCTGTGCCACCCCACTATGAAGCTGGGACTGGTGGTGCAACAGACAAAAGTTGCGCTATGCACAGTCACTCCAATCCCAGCCACAGAATCCTTTAACTTCTTCCTTCACTAGTCTCCTACTTGCACGGTCACTCAAGTTTTGAGAACTGTACTCCAGACAGATTTACCTACACAAGGACAACCTGAAATAAGGGTTACTGAGGAGGCTACACCACCCCTTAGTGGTGAGAGACTATAGCTGCAAGGCAAAAAGTTTGCAAAATAATTGAATTTAAAAAAAGGTTTCATTTTCTACTATTTTGACAGTAACATAGTAAGAGGCCTGACATTCAGCCATTAGTTGTTTTTTTTTTGGTTTGTTTTTTTACGACTATGGGTGACATAGATGAGGATATGAACAAACTAAAAAAAATCAGGAACATTCGTGACAATAATAGCAAGTTACACATGTCTCAGAAAAGTGTCTGATTTCTTTAATGGCACTAAAGCCAAACAGCAAAATCCCTGCCAGAGAATCTTTGACTCACTGCCGGCATTCATATCCTCATGAGGGTGTTTATCCACACCACCCCTCATTGGACACCCTTAGTTTATGACAACAATATAAGTCTATTTCTCACAATTATCTTAGCAATCTGGGTGGCACGGTGGCTTAGTGGTTAGCACTGTTGCCTCACAACTAGAAGGTCCCAGGTTTGCTTCTAACCTGGTCCTTTCTGTGTGGAGTTTGCATGTTCTCCCCGTGTTTGCATCGGTTCCCTCTGGGTACTCCGGCTTCCTCCCACTTCCACAGACATGCAACTTAGGTGAATTGGTGACTCTAAATTGACCGTTATGTGAATAAGAGTGTGAATGTGTTTGTCTGTCTATATGTGGCCCTGCGATGGACTAGTGGCCTGTCCAGGTTTTTAGCCCTCCTCTCGCCCAATGACTGCTGGCATAGGCTCCAGCACCCCCTGTGATCCTTAATTGGAGTAAGCATCTCCTTGCTGCAGTAAGGCAACAATGTGCTTGTGCAGCTCTGTCAGTATATTCTGCTTCAAATAACTATGGACAGCCATCAAATTGAAATGGCTCATTTGTACATTCAAAATTATCTAAATATTCGGCCATAACTTTGTAAATAGGCTTCGCAATTTCAATGGTAAACAAGAAGAACAAGCCGCTCATCAACAACTATCATGTATGGACTTAGTGGAGCGCTGCAGTGCCATAGGAGAAGAATGCTAAGCTAAGTAGCTGCCTTTCTAATCAGTCTTTTTAAAGTTTTCGTTGATATTTACTGAGGTAATATGTACACGTGTACCTCCGTAGGGATCCGCTCCATGCTTCCCAACATGTCGAATGACATTTTAGCAGATTCAGTGGCAACAATAAGCATATTCCTGCTATGCTTTTAGCTTGCCCCGTACGCTTACATGGTACAGCAGTTTAGCCTGGGATTAGTTTTAATGTTCAAACTAAATACTGGACTGATTAAAATCATTTTTGTCCTGACTTGGCGGCACGGTGGATCAGTGGTTAGCACTCTCGCCTCACAGCGAGAAGGTCTGGGGTATGGCGTTTGCATGTTCTCCCCGTGTCTGCGTGGGTTTCCTCCGGGCACTCCAGTTTCCTCCCATCATCAAAAACATGCACATTAGGGTCTGTTCCTTTCTCTGCCCTTGAGCAAGGCAGTGTCTCTACATCTGGAGTTGGTCCCCAGGCGCCAGACTGTGGCTGCCCACTGCCCCTAGTGGTTGGATTGTGTCTAACTGTAATTAAGATGGGTTAAGGATACATTTCATTGTATGTACAATGAAAAAAAACGCCCTTCTTCTTTTTTCTTCTTCTGAGTGAAAAGCTTATCCCAAAATCATCTGAAAATAGGCCCCAGGTTCAAAAATGTCAAATTTCCCTTTAAACCATTTGAATTTAAGCTGAAAGTCTTCACTATAAGCACATATTCATCAATTTCAACTCAACTGTAATGGTGTAACAGAGACACAATTACAAAATATGTCCCTGTTCCAATAGTTACAGTTGTGGTCAGAATTACCAGCACCTCTATATTTTAAGTACACATTTTAAAATATGTTCAGAAATCAATGCAAATAAACCAATTTTGTATAATGAAAAAAAATTTAATTCCAAAGTTATTGAAGAGAAACAACAAAACAAAATGCTGAACAC
>OMMV01140411.1:0-10618 GCA_900302635.1 Chatrabus melanurus
GTGCACCATGACAACGGGTCACTTGGACATCAGGATGTGAAGGCCGACTTGGTTAAGAAAAAAATAGGGACACTAGTAGGACAAAAATATAGATGATGTGTTTTTTCAACATGGGCGGCTCTAGGGTTGAGTTTAATGGGGCTGTACCCCCCTCCCCCAAGAATTTCAGTAGCCCCAACATATCCCCATCAGAAATTTAACATTTGCTATTCAAAATCATGTTTTCAGCCTCACTTTCCCACCACCATCATTCTCTGATGAATCTGGTCCCACAGCGCCCCCAATTTCTGTAACCACCCTTGAGGTTTTGTTTATGAACTGCACTGTGATCAACTGAGTGAGTTCATACCACTCTTATAATACAAGATGTATTTATTCATTAACAATGCCACCACAGGCGTACACACTTGTGATCAACTCGGTCTCTATGTAACTATGTATGTATGTATGTTAGCAAGCTATCTAAAGAAAACCTCATCCAATTTTTACCAAACCTGGCAGGTACACTGAGCCTGTGGTTGGAACTAAGTGATTTGGTTTTGGTTAGGATCGGTCAATGACCAAGGTCAGAGGAAAAGGTCTAATTTCCAGCCCCATGCTAATATATAGGAAAATGGCTAATTTTATGGAAATGCCTTCAGATATTTTTTATTGTTAGTGGACTTGAGTGTTTAAACTCAGTTCAGGAACCAGAACCTGGTGAAACTGAGAAACACAGATAGATGAAAGCCCAACATTCAGACAGCATGAAGAAGAATTGCGCCACCTAAAGGAAAACAGTCTGTTTGGTGTTATTGTGTGTTCTTTAAAATTGCTCTGCCTGTAAGTTCCCCCAAATTTCCCACATTTTCATTTGTGTCCTGCCAGAATATGAAGTGTGATTTTGAAGATTTGTTATTCTTAGTTATGTCTGTTGTTTATTGTATGCGTGAATTAACATCTTAATTAATTAACAACATATGTAGTAGGCACTTGAAACTCACTTTAAAATGCATATTTGCACATTTACTACAAATTCTGTCACTACACCGTTAAATAATCACGCCTCCACCTCGCCACCCACCAAGAAACAACCTCTGGAGCCGCCACTGCTTTTCTACAGCTCCAAAAGTGCATACTAAATGTTAACGCAAAACTCAGTAGAAGCACAAACTTGTGAAATCACCCACCAATTTGCAAGATCTGGATTTCAACTCGGATGAACAATCAGTCTATTAAAGCAATTATCCTCCAACTAATGGCCAGTGACAGAATACTTACAAAACTAAATGCACTGCTGCTAATTTAAATTGTTGACTGTAGGTCAGTGGTTCTCAAACTGTGGGGCAGGACCCCATGTAGGCAATGGGCCAGAGGATTTCTTTGGCTCACTCAGAGGGAGGAATGCCTATTGTTATTTTTGGGAAGATCTTGACCCATTGAGATGGAAAATTGATTCTAGCAATGTGGATGTGTTAGCTTTCAGTTTATAAGCAGATATAAGTTTATAAGCACTTTATAAGCAGATATAAGGATATTTGATAACACTGCAGTGGAATAACTGTGCTTGAATTTCCAAAACGAGAACCTTTTTTGACATGTTTTATTCAGAATTTGAATTTGTAGGCTTAATGAATACTCATATCATCTAAATAACATTTCCAGCCAGGTTCTCGTGTTCAAATTATGCGGAAAAGTGGTGCCATATGTCAATAAACAGTGTGTAATTAAAGAGTTGTGACAGATTCTGATTTCACCATTTTTGCTTGGGGTAGTGTTTAATGTTATGTGATAACACAGTGAAAGCTACTGCTTTGGCATTGCTATCACACATTTTTCATAACTAGGGACATAGTGCTTTCGAAATATCACAATGAGACATCCTCCCTCCAGGTGAGCCTGAAAGCCCAAAATCCATCGCCTGGCCCATCGCCTAACGGGAGGATGTAGAACTGATCCTGGAGAGCCTGAATGACGGGGGTGAGGGAAGAAAAATACCCATTTTCGCACAAATATTTGATTAAAAGCATCAAAAATGCCTTGTGTTGCTGTGTAAAGACAGTGATAACTGGAGGCGTACATGAGCGCATAACTCAGCCAACTCCCAGTGTGCATGCAATTAGGTCATTCCATGATAAATAAACAGATGTCTCTAAAAACTTTCAAAAATACGCATGTTGAACGTATTAATAAGATGTGGAAATTCTGAAAGTTTAAGCTTATCTGGTGAACCTTTATGAGCTGACAAAAAAAAAAAAAAAAGTACAACCCCAAATCAGAAAAAGTTGGTACGGTACGCAAAATGCAAGTTCAAAAAAATGCAGTGATTCTTACATTTACTTTGACTTCTGTTTCATTGCAGACTGTATGAACCAAAGATATTTCATGTTTTGTGTAGTCAACTTCATTTCATTTGTTAATATACATACATTCCTGCATTTAAGGCCTGCAACACATTCCAAAAAAAAAAGTTGGGAATGAGCAATTTATTCTAAATATAAGCATTAAATCATCACTTTTACAGCCAGTTTTATTGAGACAAGTCACAGGATGGATACATGAATATTTCTAAGTCACCGAATATGTCTTGGACTTCATTTACATCAATCATTAAGAAATACAAACAGTATGATACTGTGTGGTAAATCTGTGTCAAGTAGGCAGTTCTCAAAAACTGAGTGACAGTCCAGCCCCTCTCTAGGAGTTTGGTTCCAGAGCCCATACTGTGCATGGAGGTGAGCCAAGTTATCGCTAGTTGGTATCGCTCAACCTCCCGCACCAGCTCCGGCTCCTTCCCCACCAGAGAGGTGATGTTCCAAGAGTCAAGTACCATAACCGAATGTCAGTCCATGTGGGCTTACGCCCTTGTCCACTGCTCATCAAGCAGCACACCACACTCCTTCTCTCCTTGTGGGTGGTGGGTCCACATGAAGGTGACACCATGTTTGTGTCTTCAGGCTGAGCCCAACCGAAGCCCATGGCTATAGACCCGGCCACCGGGCACTTGCTTGCTAGCCTGGCTCCAGGAGGAGGCCCCGGTATCCCTGATCTGGGCAAGGTAACTCTTTCCCTTGTTGTGTCACTCATGAAAGGGTCATTTTTGAATCACCCTTAGTCTGTCTTCTCACCTGAGACCAATTTGCCATGGGAGGCCCTACCGGGAGCTGATGCTCCAGACAACACAGCTCCCAGGATCATTGGGGCTCACAAACCCCTCCATCATGTTAAGGTGTCCATTCAGGGAGGGGTTCTGTGGTTCTGTTGGCCTCATCAGCCAGTGACCTTCGATGCACACTGGGCAGGTTTGAGGCAGAGTGTCAAGCGACTAGGATGAGGATCAGCACCTCCAAATCTGAGACTATTGTGCTCTGTTGGAAAAGGGTGGATTGTCCCCTCTGGTTCAGGGGAGAGTTATTGCCCCAAGTGTAGGAGTTCAAGTATCTCGGGGTCTTGTTCATGAGTGGGGGTAAGATGGAGTGTGAGATCAATAGATGGATCCATGCTGCATCTGAGGTCCTGTGAACCCTGTGGTGAAGAAAGAGTTGAGCCAGAAGGCGAGGCTCTCGATTTGTGCTCCTATCCTCACCTATGGTCATGAGCTTTGGGTAATGACTGAAAGAAGAAGATCACGAAAACAAGCGGCGGAAATGAGCTTCCTCCGTAGGGTATCTGAGCTTGCACTCAGGGACAGGGTGAGAAGTTTGAATATCCGGGAGGGACTCTGAGTAGATCTGTTGCTCCTTCACATTGATCTGGTGAGGATGCCCCCTGGTCGTCTCCCTTGAGAGATCTTTCAAGCACGTCCAACTGGGAGGAGGCCTCGGTGAAGACCCAGGATATGCTGGAGAGATTACATCTCCAAGATGGCTTGGGAACACCTCGGGATCCCCCAGGAAGAGTTAGAGGGCTTTGCCGAGGACAGGGGAGCGTGGGCTGAGCTGCTTAGGCTGCTGCCACCGCGACCCAGAACCAGATAAGCAGCAGAAAATGAACGAATGAATGAATATGCATTTAATTGTAACAATCTGTTACAATTTGCTTTCCCATTTATGCAACCCAAGTTTTGTGGAACCAGTTGACATAACTAGATTAAGTAAATATAGCATTTCATTTTTTTAGAGTGTACATAAATTACTTTTATTGGTATAAATGAGTAAATTATTGACATAGAATATGTGTCTATATTAGTTTGCTCTATAATATAACCTCTTCAACTCCAGGATCACCATTTTTCCCCAAATGTAATGGGTTCTTCATCTAATAATGATCAATATTCCCAACAAAGTTGATTTTGGAGTAAACCTGCTCACAAACCCGTTCAAAAACACATCCTTTATATATCACATCTCAAACTGTTCCTTCCACTATCACCACTTTTGAAATTTGCTATCAGACAAAATGTGCTGTAAGTCGGCATCAGAACGCTGCACTGAAACAGAGCAGGAGGTAAGATGAGAGAATTGTTCTGTGCCCTGATCATGTCTGATGTTTGGTTTGTACGCAAGCTTGATGATGAGTCACTGCGCTAAACGGCTTCTCGGCTGTAATATCGCCGGATCCCACAGCACAGGTGTGTAGTGAACTCATTCATCTCATTCATTAACTGTGAGTGTTTGTGTGTTTGACTCCCAGGCCTGTTTGAAGTGGCTTTGCACACTGAAGAGAGGCTGTCTGAACCCGAGGCTGAGCTGGACCGACGTGGGCTTTGGTGGACCGAAACACTAACTACTCCTAGAAATGAGTTCTCTTTGAGCATCCCCCTGTCATCTGCCAGGACTGGGATCATATGTGACTAAGCTCACAAAATGATGCCCCCTGCTGTGCCATACTGTATGTACAATATAATGGTGGTAGTAAAACTTTTGTGAGGAAATACCTCAATTAACAAACTGGTCAAACCTGGGTTTGATTCCCGAAGACACTATCTGTCTATGTCCTTGGACAAGACACTTCATCAGCATTGCCCCAGTCCACCCAGCTGTAAACGGGCACCTAGGGGAGTAACCTGCGATGGACTGACATCTCATTCAGGGGGAGTTGTAGACTGTCAACCGCTTCACACTATAGTATCTGGGGATAAGCACCAACCCGATGGGCCTCAGGGCCTAGAGCTAGCTTTCTTCGAATACGGCATTTTAAAAATCAGTACAAAGTGAGCCATTAAATGGTTTAAACATTTTTATGGCAAGTTCAAAGAGGTTTAAAAGCAGTTTAAAACCATCTTTATTTGTGTACAGCTATCTCACAAGCAGCAGTGGCCTTAGTGGCCACCAGACCTAGGCTTTGGAAATGAAAGAAACTGGCAAACTTATTTCAAGAGCTCTAAATTCAAAAACAACAGAGAGAGAAAGAAGAAGTGTCTGCTTCAGCTACATTCGTACAAAATCCTTTCCGCAGGGTTGTGCAGACTTCACTGAAAAAAATGAAACTTGGACCAACTTTTTAAAAAATGACTGATTTGTTACAACTATATTTAATGTTTTTTTTCCTCGAAGTATATTTATAATTTTTGAAACCTTAAATTATAAATATCCTTTGAGAAATTTAGATGTAACAAATTCCAGTAAAAAAAATTTATGTTGGTCCAAGTTTTACTTTTTTCATTGTTGTGACCATGTTACAGTGTTGGAGTTTTAGAATGTAACTGTTGTTAAACAATCAGAAAATAATTTAATAATTTATTGCGCTAACTTAGTAATTTTCTGTGCAGAAAATGTCTCTCTCTCTCTCTCTCTCAAGCACTTCATGCATCGCTCATGCACCTCCCTCGCTTTCGTTTTTGCAGCTAAATTCATACAAAATCCTTTCTGCAGGGTTGAGTAGAGGTATGACTGTTATTTGAGTTTTGTTTCTGCTGTGAAACAATCGAGTAGCGGTTTACTTCTCTGACTTAGTACATTTCTGTGCGGAAATGATCTGTCTCTCTCATTGATAACCACACCTGCTCCTAATCCATCATCAATCCAGCATCCAGTAACCATTCAGCATGTGGCAGGCAGCTCTATGGGATATTACATAGGCAAAACAAAGTTACTTTTAGGATTGAATTGTTGCCAGAATAATTCTGTAAAAAATGCAGTAAAAATGTGTAAATACCTTTACAAAAAATACTGTAAATTTTACAGAATAAAACCATTGTAATTTGCAAAAAAATTTATAAAAGCAGAATGGGATACGGACAGCCTTGAATCAGACATATTCTGTTTTGGAAGTAAGCACAATAACTGCTTGCGTCACCATTCTGTCAAGTGGTGGGAGTTACTCTGAAAATATAATGAACTGCAGAATCTGTTTTATCCTATTGATATATAGCCTGCTCAATTCTAAACAGACATGATTTTTTCAGAACTCCTCATATTAACATACTTTGTACAAATACAGTAAAAATATGTTAATATGCCAATATGACATACAATTCATTATATTTTCAGAGTAGTTCCTGTGATGCAACAGCACAGTGGTGCAAACACTAAGCGTGCCTGCCTTACAAGCAAAATGTCCCAGGTTCAAGGCTACCGAAGCCCTGTTCTCCTTATACAATTGGAGTTGTGTTAAGGCGCAGTCACACTATGGCATTTGGGTCAACGTGGGATGAAGGTTGGCCAGCAGAGGCCAAAATATGACTTAGAAATTAATAGATGATCACAACAGTCGGTGGTAACTTTCCATGGATCAATAATAACTAATCGACCAGGTATCCTTTTTAAGCTCTGGGTACAAAAAAAAGGTTCATGAAAAACCTATTTTCATCATTATTTTCTGCATTATGATGTAAACTCCATAAAAAATCAGTTCTGATGGAATACTGACAAATTTAAGGGGAAATGAATCAGCCACTGGAGCAGTTTTAAAAACACACAATGGCTCGATTAACTTCTCTCCAGGGTATGTTTAGTGCACATGAAAGCATTGATGCTGATCCAGGCTTAATGCTTATTATACTGAATGACCTTCTCACTGCTCTGAGGCTGCCACTAAGCACAGTCTTACATTTTGTATGACAGACTCGGTGCACACTGAAAACAATATTACATTTAATTTGCACCATATTGATGTCATGTAACTTTGCTACATGAATTTGTGAATTGATGAACATAATTTTATTTTTTTTAAACGTGATTATTAATCCGATAACTAAAATTTGTGTATGCATGCATATCTGGTTTTCTTTTTTCTTATCATTTCTGTTGCATATCAGGGCAAACTGGCTGTGATTCTTTATGAGCTGCAAGATGCAACTGAATAATTCAAAGCATGCATCACCAAACCAGGATTCCTCTGAGTGCCAACACAGAAAGCAAGAGTGTTTTAGAGACTAATAGAGTTTCAAACCAAAACAGCACAGGGCACAGTGTTAAAAGGATGCGCAGATGAGTGACCGACACAAAGATGCTCCTGCAGGCTTGTGATCACAGATGTTCATACACAGCCTACCTTCTTGAGACATGCCATCCGTGGTCTGTACCTCTGTCCATGATCCCGGAGAGTGTTTCTAATTGTCATGACGCTGGATGTTTTCCACAAACTCACTCATTCACACGCACGATGCTTCTGTCTCCTACAATCCCCGTGTGCTCGTTTGGGGGATGCTGCTAGAGGCAAAGTGCAATAAGCGATATGGATGCTACGTTCATGTACTTTCCGTGAACAGGAGATATATATTGCGTTCACACTTTTGGCAGTCGAATTGAATAATTCTGGTTATTTTACATTTTAAAGAAGCCTTTTTTCATTTGGCACGTCACGCATGTAATAATCAAGGGGCAGCACAATTGTGAACAATGTCGTAGTTACAAATAAAAACAAAATATTCAAAATCGAACCACCTGTTACTTATCACTTATAACTATCTGTTTGTCAAACGTCATAGCGTAGCTACTTATTGAAGGGCGGTATTTTTTTACAGCCGAATTATCCCCTTTTGCGGCGCTTCCTAAGTGCGTTCATTTATATATTAAAATATATTTAAATATTTCCACTACTGCAAGGCGTATTTGAAGAAATATTTCCAACTGTACTAGAAGGCAACATTACTTTGACCAATCAGAGCGCGAGCTCACTCCGCCAAACAAACGTGTGCTATGCAATTACAAAACTGGTCCACCAGATGGCGACGCGGTAACGCTAAGAAGGCTATCAGATATATTTTGCGATTTATTTATTTTAGCCAGATAAGTTGAGATAAGTTAAGCTTTTTAAGTGTGTGTGTGTGTCTGTGTGTGTTTAAAACACTAAACCTGGTTTATATTCAGCCACACGTGTTGATTACAGAGGTTGACTGGTAATTCCGCGCGTGGTAAATAAAATAATATGCGTGCGTGTTACGGATAAATTGTGGCTTTAATTTTGAGGGTGAAATGTCAGAGAAAACTAAAACAAAACTCAAAAGCCGCCGGTAAACAGCGAGCAGATCTACTTCCTGACTTTAGGGAAGGGGCTTGGTCCCGTGCCCGCGCCGCCGCGCGAACGCGCGTCAAATTAGCATCGATGAAGTTTGTGCGAACATGGCGGATTTCCTGCCGTCCAGGTCCGTGTTAAAAGTTTGTCTGCCCGTGTGCCTGCTCAACACCGGCGAGGTGGAACAGCTGCGAAAGTCCAAGGAGATCGACAAGGACATTTCCCGGCAGAAAACGTACGTGAAGCGGCTGGTGAAGATCCTCCTGCTCGGCGCTGGCGAGAGCGGCAAGTCGACTTTCCTCAAACAAATGCGGATCATTCACGGCCAGGACTTCGACCAGCAAGCGCGAGAGGAGTTCCGAGCCACCATTTACACCAACGTTATCAAAGGTGAGCCGACGCGACGAACGGCTTCCACACATGCGGGGGCGGGGGGAAAAAGCCCCGTGTTTTTTATTTATTTATTATTATTTATTTATTTATTTCGGGTTTGGGCGCTTGAAACGGATGGGAAAGTTCCCACATCTGCTTAGCAGCGCTGGGCAGGGCAAGAGGACAAACAGCTGCTGTCGGCACACCCATATCGAGCCAAAGCTTCACTTTACTCACAGCTCTGCCGCCTCAACGCAACCCAACTTATGGCCATTAATCCTCCAAAAAAAAAACCCCCACAACCTGTTGTTTCAAATATACACGAACAAGTTTGGTTTTATTGCGCCAGTTGTGGTTGTAAGCGAGCTAATGGAGGGTAAAGTCCTTCCCCTAAATTACGTTTGTAACGTGTTTATTAGTCTGTAGGTACAGGCGGGGACAACTAACCCAACACAGACATACACCACTATCCACGACTAATTCAACTATTTCCAGGATTGTTTTGAGGATTTTTTTTTTTTTTTTTTTTTTTTTTTTTTTAAAGAAATGTCCAAATTCTCTGATGTGAATATTTTCTGGTTTATTTTTCTACGTTTCTTTGCTCCTCTCTGGCAGTAAAGGGCATATTTTCAGTTGAGAATTAATACTTTCCAGACACACTTAATATTATCTGTCGTTTTAGTTCTGCGACCATTAGGGTAGTTTTATAGAGATTGATTCGTTGATGCAGGAGGAGAAAGCGGAATAGGAATATTCCAAATATTGACTGAGTTATGGTTGTTTGAAGGTCCAAAACATACTTTTCTGACATACATTCAGACCAATGTCCATATTGTACAGAAAAAACTATAAAAGATTATAAAAATAAAAACATACTTACATTTTTTTTAAAGAAATGTCCAAATTCTCTTATGTGAATATTTTCTAGTTTTATTTTATGTCCTCTCTGGTAGTAAAGGACATATTTTCAGTTGAGAATTAACACTTTCCAGACACACATCATCACCTTCTTAAAATAATGGCCTACATCTTTTTTTTTTCTTTTTTTTGCCTAAGTTAGCTCCTCATGATGCTGGCCACCTCTGGTAAAATCGCCTATATCCTCGGTTGAACAGCTCATATGATTCTACCCCTGTAGTATGGAGGCCTCGCGGTTAGTGCGACCGCTTTCAGTGCGGAAGGTTCCCGGTTCGAATCCCACCTCTGCCCATTCTCCATGTAAAACTGGAGTTGATGAAAATGCTCTCTCTTGTGCAATAATGTTTTACATTGTCCAAATAATAATAATAGCACAATAACAAGTAAAAATGACAACAACAATAACAACCAAATAACAGTGCGAATAATAATCCACAAGCGATAAATGGTAATAATAACAAGACCAATAACGCAGGGGTGGTGGCCTAGTGGTTAGTGCGACCGCTTTCAGTGCAGACGGTTCCTGGTTCAAGGCCACCCCTTTCCATTCTCCATGTAATGTGGAGTTGTGTCAGGAAGGGCATCCGGTGTAAAACTTGTGCCAAATCTACATGCAGCTCCATGTGGGATCTGCTGTGGTGACCCCGAGTTTCAATTGGGAGAAGCTGAAAGTAGAGTATTATAGTATAATGGTCTATGTCAAGAGTACATGTATAATCAGTTCAGTTTTTTCTGTTTTCTGAAAAACTCAATTAAGGCAGTGTTTCTGTGCAATGTAGCAGTTTTCTCATTGCATATCAGGGTTTTGTTTGTTTTTTTGGTGTGATTTTGGAATACAGCTGTAATCTGAGGCCATTGAGGCTTTGGGGGTGTCCTTTAATAAGTACCTATTAATGCATGGATTCATTGCATATCAGACCGATTTGAAGGACCAGGCAGCTGATATCTAATA
>OMMV01140516.1:0-14804 GCA_900302635.1 Chatrabus melanurus
GGATCGCCCCTGCTTCAGAACGGGAGCACGTAGCAGGTGAGCGGTGAAGATGCAAAAAAACCCAAAAAAAAAAACGTCCAGCTGTCACGACCTCCGTCCTCTTTGCCTCCTCCGTGACGGCTTTCTGTGGCTCTCTGCTCGGACGGGCTCTCTCCCAGGGACGCCGTGAGGACGCTTGATGAGCGGCAGGTGTGCGGTAATGAACTACTTATTTCTCACTTTGCCCGAGCGTACCTGTAACTTCTGCAGAACTAATGTGGCGCACGTTGTCACACGTCGTGAATTTTGAACATGCTCAAAAATTTTTGACGTCCTCTGCTTACAACAACGTGTGACCACGTGCTTAAAACGAGCACTACTTATGTGTTACGTACCCCTATTTTCAACGTGCACCACCGTGTTGGGGAAAAAAAATCACATACGTGGGCATACGTTTCTGCAAAACGTCACTGTGTGACAGGGCCTTAAGGGCAGGAAAAGCTGCAGGGATCTGTGGCATCTGGGCAGAACGTCTTCAGATATATGAGGGGATGAGGTTCTCTTCGGTTTGCATGCAGTTTTTGCTCCCATCTGGGAAACAGGCATCGTCCCAGCTGCTCGCAAAGGAAAGCCGTTTCTCTGTGGTGCAGCAGATAGATGGTTACTTTTGAGAAAGTCGGATGGACCACCTGGCTCCAGTGCATGCAGCTGAACCTGAAATGTGTTTTTCATCATCAGGTCTATGGAGGTATGAGGGGAATGAAGGGTCTGGTGTATGAGACCTCTGTGTTGGATCCTGAGGAGGTGAGTGTGATGATCAAACATGACAAAAACATCTTGAGGACATTCATCCTTAAATTGTAATCCTTTGTCTGAGAGATGGGCGGTCTTGTGGGCATTGTGGGTGTGTCGCGTTTCCCGTCACACAATTCAGTGCACATGAAGTTGCATGTGTCCGTGATGTCTGGAGATTCCCACTCATCCAGGTCATGGTATCCAAGTAGGTTGAGTCAGGTCAGCTCGAACTTATTTTCATATGTACTGTAGACATTTGTTAAAACTTTACACTGGGGACTTTATTTTGGAAGTAAAACGGTTTTTAAACAACTTTTCAAAAGTTGTAAAGCAGTAAAATGAAAATATTGAACTCATTTTCCGGTTTGTAAAATTGTAACAAACACAACGGCTCCAGTTTTAGCGAGTGTCTACAGTACATATGAAAATAACAACATAAATAAATAAATTGTAATGAACAAAGGCTCAGCACATTGTCTAAAATTGATCAATTAAGTTTTAGTACACAGACAAATGAAATGGCAATCACCACATATTGGAATAAATTCTGTTTGTACTTCAGGCATCCATTCAGCTGCCCAAATGTATACCACAAGCTACAATGTGAACTACTAGAAAGAATTGCATGAAATTTACCAGGTTTGTCAGTTGGGTACTCATTTGTAATGGAGACAAAGAACACTTTTGTGCACATTTTTGAGCACTGTGGCCTATAGACTCTAGCACTACAATAGTAACTGCCGAATGAAGTTTGAAATGTACATGTAGCACTGCCTGATTACAGTTTTGTATTTTTGTCTTTCCGCATTAATACACAGGGCATCCGTTTCCGTGGCTACAGTATTCCTGACTGTCAGAAGTTGCTGCCCAAAGCTTCAGGAGGTGAAGAACCGCTGCCTGAAGGTCTCTTCTGGTTACTGATCACAGGACAGGTGCCCACTGAGGAGCAGGTGAGCTGGACATGTGCACCAGGGCTGCAAAACTTTAAATACATTACGGCTGGACTGTGAAGGTGTCACTCTGTTCATTCTTCTGTTGAGCATTAAATGCAGTTGTCTCAGTCACTCTCGGCACAGTGTGACAGTTAGCACAATGAATTTTAGCTTCTTTTTTTTCCCTGTTTTTCCCGTCCTGCTGTAAAAATCATCCATGCAAGAATCTTTAATTACATGCCAGGCTTTCAGTCACAAGACCTTCAACAGTTCAATACAGTCCTCGCAAACAGAAACGTGTGGGTAAGAGCATTAATGGAATTGGTACAATCTGCAGGATAAGTTACACCTGTGCTGAGTTACTAATGCTCAGAACTGCACAAACATGAGAATTATTGTCATAAAGTGCAGCATCTGGAGTATATAAAATATAACAGGAAACACCACTATAACATGACACTCATATCAAAGTTAGCATTTAATAAACCCTTAGGATATGATGAGTCTAACATTATGTATCCATTACAGTTCCCTTTGGCACGGTCTCTTCTCAGTATTGCCTCCTCTTGGCAACCGAACTTTCTCAGTACCCTGAAAACGAAGAGAAGAAACAGGATGAGAGCATTCCATAAAGTGACGGGCTACTGGATAGTTAGGATCAGCACGTCTGATGGAACCTTTACGTTCACTAATCCTCTGTTTTAGGCAATGTGTAATTTTTCCAACATACACCTTGTCACAGGGGCATGTTAATATATAAATCACATTTTTGGCGTTACATGTAATAAAGCCCCTCACTGGATAATGTTTAAATTCAAATGTTATATGTGTATTGTTACATTGGGCACAATTGCCAGGTGGATAATTACAATTTCTTAGAGGTGCTGAGAGGCTCTGGTTGGGGACTGTGTTTCTTGCAGTTCAAATATTTTGTGTATAACATGAGTAAAGTCTCTCACAAAAGCAGGAAGCTTTTGAACATATGGTTTGATGTAATAATCCACAAAGTTAGACAAACGCTCTAATAATGACTCGTTACTGGCGACTATAGGCCTGCCCTTAGGTTTAATAAGACTTTTATGATTTTTGGGAAGCATGTAAAAAAAAACAAAAATAAAAAAACAGGGTAACAGGATGTTTCTTATTGCGATAAGATAATCAACTTCATCTTTAGTTATCCAATTTTGTTCTTTTGTTGACTAGTAAGATCACCAATTATCTTTTGGAAGTCAGCTGTGGGATTATTCTTCAGTTTCTTATAGAATTGATCATCATTCAGCTGACGATATGCCTCAGCTATACAGTCAGTGCTATTAAGAAAGACTATAGCGCCCCCTTTGTCTGTCGGTTTGATTACAATAACAGTATCATTTTGCAAATTCTTTAACGGCATTCTTTTCTTCCAGACTAAGATTACCGTTTCCTTCCTGCTGTACAGTGCAGCACTTAAAGTTCATGAATGCGATGTATTTCCCACTGTTTAAGAGAAACTCTGTCACAAGATCGCCAGATGTTTCACTGCATAACTAATGGATGTGACTTGGTCAATAATTTGTCACCCCAGGAAATTGTTATATAAAAGCTGTTTTTTTACAAGTTTGACATGTGAGGCATTTTTATTACTGCAACTACCAGCCATCTCCTTTAAAAAAATAACTTTACTGACAAACAAAGGTTTTCTTTCAGCTAACAGCTTTTTATGGAAAGAATTGTACTCTTTAACCTTTATTCCGTCACCTCTTATGTCAGCTAACAAAGCATTTGGTGTTCAGCTAATAGTAACACCTTGGGGCCTCCCGTGGTGCTGCTGCATGTGACTTTTGGTATGAACCGACTTCTGTTTCTGCTTAATTTCTCTTTTTGTGTCTGGAGTAACACACCTTTTGTAGGTATTGAGAGTTTAAGATTAGAAAAACGAGTGTTTCAGGTCACCTGCTGATGTTGTTGCTGTGCTCTTAGGTGAGCTGGCTGTCCAAAGAATGGGCGAAGAGAGCAGCACTCCCCTCTCATGTTGTCACAATGTTAGACAATTTCCCCACAAACCTGCACCCCATGTCTCAGTTCAGCGCTGCCATTACAGCTCTGAACAGTGAGAGCAGCTTTGCACGGGCCTACTCTGAGGGCGTCCACAAGTCCAAGTACTGGGAGGTGAGTAGAACACACACGGTCATTACTGTCTTTGCTTTCTCCCCTAGTGGTAAGAATGTATGAATAACAGTCTTACCACTGTAAGATTACACTGTATGTATGTTTACTGGATTATCACGTGTCTCTGCTGATGTACATTTTTATACTGGATTTTTTCTTTAGTTCGTCTATGAAGATTCCATGGACTTGATTGCCAAGCTGCCCTGCATTGCTGCAAAGATCTACCGTAACCTGTATCGTGAAGGCAGCAGTATTGGAGCCATCGACTCCAACCTGGATTGGTCCCACAACTTCACCAACATGCTGGGCTACAGTGATGCACAGTTCACTGAGCTAATGAGGCTCTACCTCACGATCCACAGGTGCAACTTCAAATCCTTCTTTCCTTAACAGGATGTAGCTTCTGATTTTGAAATGGGTGCGTCAGCACGTTGAATGTAAATAGTGAAACTGAGGTTGAAACGGGCAACTCGATTAGAGTACAAATGTCCAACAACTTCAACTAACAGTACTCAAAATAAGCCAATGTTACCAATTTGGTATAAATCTTTGACAAAATGTGTAACAAATCTTTTTACTTATCTCAGCGTTGGCAATGGGATCCTGATAATGTGCATTCTGCCAGCCTCCAGGAAAAGCATAGCTAAACAAAAAGGTACAGGAGCACAAGACAGGGCGTCAGCCACAATGTTGACTGTGCCTTTGTGATGAATCACGAGTAGGGCTGCAACTAATGATTATTTTTATAATCGATTCGTTGTTAGGTCTATAAAATGGTGAAAAATGTCGATCAATGTTTTCCAGAGCCCAAGATGATGCCTTCAAATGTCTTTTGTCCACAATCCAGAGATATTCAGTTTACTGCCAGATAAGAGTAAAGAAACAAGTAAAATAAACCAGAAAGTATTCACATTTGGATTTTTTTTTTTTTAAATGACTCTGAACAATTAATCAATTATCAAAATAGCGGATAGTTGATTAATTGTTGCAGCTCTAATCATGAGGTAGTAAAACCGAGAGTGATTGTTGAATTGTCCTCTGATTAGGACATTTAAATAAATTTAGGAATGTAAAGGGACTATAATCTGTGAAGACCTCTACTGGCAATCCTGAACACACATGCATATGAAAATGGCACAAAGCCCAAACAAGTGTCAAGGTCTCCTTTTCCACCACAGAATAGTTCAACTGATATTTATTGAACTTTTTCAAAAAATAACAAACGGGTCTATCTGGTGGTAAGCACCAGCGGGCGTTGGGAGCTACTGTATTTTCTGGACTGTAAATCGCACCAGAGTATTCGTCGCATCTGTCCAAAAAATGTCATGAAGAGGGAAAAACATCATGTCGCACTGGTCTATAAGTCGCATTTACTTTCAAAAATATAGTGCTGTTGCTTCATGCAACAAGAAGCAAAATTTATTTAATCGGCACATTCATTTATAACGCAAACACCACGTTGGCAAGCAGAAGCTAACGGGCTAATTAATATTGTATGAGGCACAAAGAACTCAGAATAAACTGCTTCTTGCGCCGCGGTGGCGCAGCGGTCTAAGCGTCAAGCTTTTTAGCTTGGCGCAGTTGCCCCCAAGGACCGGGGGGTTCGATTCCCGGTCTTGCCAGGGCCGAGTATGGCCGGCGCAATGGGAGCGTCAACAATTGGCCTCGCCGCTCCGAGGGAAGGGGGGAGGACTCGGCAGGACGAGTCATCCGTAAAATGTCCCTGGACGCCCCGGAGTCATGGTACGGAGCTAGGCGGGCACGGCTTGGAGAAGGCGTGCCTCGTCATTCTGGCCACCGGGGGGCAGGAAGGTGAGTCCATGTTCGAGCGGTTGCTCATTGAATTAAAAACGGGGGGGGGGGGGTTTAATTGACTACTAAATTGGGGAGAAAAAGGGGAAAAAAACTGCTTCTTGTCGCTACTGAACAGACGAAAATGTGTTCAGCGCTAAACGTGCACGTTTACCTCACTAAATGTAAACGTTTTAAAACTCAGAACATTATAACGCAGACACCGTGTTAGCAAGCAGAAGCTAATGGGCTAAATAATGTTATTGTACCAGGCACAAAGAATTCAGAGTAAATTTCTTCTTTTGACCATTGAACAGATGAAAACGTTGTCTTTAGCACAGCTGACCTTCTCGTTGTTGTTCTGGATGTCCCACACAGTCCAAACACGTGGAGTACTGCGTAGTATGAAGGTTATATTCCCTCCTTTGATTCAAGAGCGTGATCTTTCAGTTTGAGAGCATAATTGATTAATTTCACTCTGTCTCATAAGACCCAGCATGTCCTTCTCATTCAAATCTTCTTGTTTTACGGCAGTTGGCATCAAGCTTAATGGTGCGTTCCCACCACCTTCTCCGGAGTGTGAATCACAGTACCTAATTCAGTATACAGGAGCAGCTCGTCATGCTTGTAGATGGTGCCATCTTGTGGCCATAGATAATAATGCAGTATTTTTTCCATATAAGTCGCTTCTAATTATAAGCCGCAGTACCAGCAAAACAAGTAAATAAAATAAAAAAATTTAAAATATTGTGACTTGTAGTCTGGAAAATATGGTACATAGGACTTACTTTTGCAGTCTATACCACCGGAGTCTATTTGTTGCAACAGTAAACCTGCCTCTACATGACTGACGTCCACCTGCATTGACATTCTGGAACACCTAGTGGCAAAAACTTAACATTGTTTCTCAGCAAATTGTTGATACAAGCCACACCAGACAAAATGCTCTCAACAGTACTAATCCACGAGACACAAGAAATGCATGAGCGCCTTTTTTGTCGTAGGTGGTGAATGCATCCGTATCGCTAAAACTTTAGTACACACCGGTTGCACCGATCCCTGTCCAATTACACGTCCCAGATATGTCACAGTTGCTCTGCCAATCTCACATTTGGCCAGATTGACTGGGAGACGCGCAGCAGCCAACTGTTCAAACGGTGAACGAATACGTGTGGTGTAGCTGTCGCAGTCATCACAAAAGACAGTCACCAGCCAAACCGTCTGCCAAAAATCAACTCATGTAGGATCCTCATAGGAACCTTGTTGCCACCGACTGTGAGTGTCACAAAACCAGTAGTACTGAAAGATAAGGTTGTTCACACTGGGGCAGCAGCGAAGTTTACATTTCTTTTTTTGGAGCCAGACCATCAGACTTAAAATTACTTTTCTTATAATTTCATGATCTGTCCTAGTAAAAATTTAAAAAAAAAAATCAAATCCCTAACATTTTTGTTCTCTGCCTGAGGAGAGTTTAAAACAGCCTGTTGTGGATCAGCACCAAATTTCCTGACAGTTTTTTGGTCCAAAATCAGTCAGGTTAATTAATGCATTGAGACGAACTAATCTGGCAACATAGCTGCCTCTGAAACACTTTTTTTCTTGATGCTCTAAGATGAGCAGCAATGTGTAACAGAACAGAATTTATTATTTACTATGCAAACTCCAAATGAGACCTCTTCTCTTCTTTCCTGCTGTTCCTAAAGCTGCTTACAGGCTTCATACACCATTTCATTAGCCTTTAAGCACAGCCGTTTTGGCCGTAGCATAACTGAAACTGTATTACAGAGAGTGATGCAAACATCACAAACACCTCCTGGGCTTTTTCCGTCAAGACGCACTGCAGCGTCATTGTGTGCTCAGTGTCGGGCCAATCCCTTGCATCAGCCATGCTTTTAAAAAGACAAACACGAAGTTTCAGGTTCATTTTCATTAAATTTAAGAATGAGACAAAAATTATCATCAATATCAATGGACCGAGGAGAAGTTAGGTCAGTAAATGAGTGGTCACCTTCCAACAAGTGACCAAAACCCATACTCACACGAGATTCTTTTAATGCTTGTAATTTATCTAATTCAAATTTCATCTTCTCCAGCTCTACTTTGCTTATCAATCTCAAGCCTCCTTTGCTCAGTTTCAGCAGCGTGCTGTTTTTTTTTTCCTTTTTCAATCACCACACTTTAATTTTTCATGTTCCACTTCTAACACAGAAGTAATTGTCAGAGACTCAATAAAATTCTCAATCCAAGTCATTAGTTATTCCTAATTTAACGGGTCCAAGAGAGAAAGTCGGCATTCACTGCCTGCTGTGACAGATGAGCCAAAATAGAGCAAAAATCCCCCTGACTAGTCATTCAGAACAGCCAACTGTCTATCCCAAATTTTATCAGCATGTCCAGTGCTCCACAAGAGGGAAAAAACACCGTGTACAGCAAGATCAAGCATGAGTTTAAAGCACCTCCTCTTCCCCATCTGGGCCAGTCTGACCACATCTCCCTGTTCTTAACTCCAGCATACAGACCTGTTCGCAACACAGTCAGACCAACTGCTACAGTTATACAAGTGTGGCCAGATGGAGCTTTTGAACAGCTTCTTCATTCATGGGAACTCTTCTTGATATCTCTTGATTAATTTTTTTCCCGAGCGTGGCGTGAAAATTGGATGCAGAGTTGCGTGCCTTTGCAGCAGCGAGCCGCTCTGAGCTGAGCAGCATAGTATCTCTCCCGGGACAGCCTGCTCGAACACGCTCAGACTGCCTGCCTTGTTTCAGCCCACGCACGACTGCCGAGCATAGTCATGGCGCATCTCAGCCGCTACAAATAAAGACTCGCCGCCATCCTTCATTTGTGCGCTCTCTGGCTGACCGTCCTTAAAGAACATATTCATCATTGCTCAGTTTGCTCTCTGGGGAAATGCCCAGGGCAAACAAATGAATAGATATTTACATTATAGCAGGGACAATGGGATTTGTGTACGTGTGTCAGTTTGGGGGGGATGTGGCTTCATGATTGTGGCTCCACATAGTCATGTCAGTCAGCCATTGGCGATGGCCGATGGCATTGTCCAACTGCCCAAACTTACAACCGGGGATTATTTAACAGATGCTCCATTAACCACGGTGTTCAACAGCAGCTTGTACTTACCTCTGTTGGCCCGCAGCAACTTTAAAAAAAAAACAAACAATAAAAACTCCTGCAGCAACGTTTCTCCAATTAACACATTAACACCAGGTGGGCTAGATGGCATGAAAATATGCTTTCATTTTATCTGTGTTGACAATGGGATCCTGATGATGTGTAATCTGTCAACCTCCAAGAAAAGCAAAGTTAACCCCCCCAGTCAGTGATTGCATTGTTGTACAGTGTAAACCTTCTCACCCTTACACAGTAAGTGTTTACATATTCCCAGGCAAACGTCTAAAGTAGGCTGCTTTAGAAATGGTTTGCGGTTAACGCATTGAGTTTGATTTGCCATTGCTGCTGTTTGGAAATGTTTCAGTGACCATGAAGGAGGCAATGTCAGTGCCCACACAAGTCACCTGGTGGGTAGTGCCCTCTCCGATCCCTACCTGTCCTTCAGTGCTGCCATGAATGGTCTCGCTGGTCCGCTGCATGGCCTCGCCAATCAGGTTAGTTACAGTTGTGTCCTGGAGTTTTCATTTAGCTCAGAGTTCTCAAATGTGGAAGATGTAACATTCCTGATTAAATATTTAGGGCAGTGGATTTAATGTCACTCTGGAAGTTTCTGGTTTGTGCTTCTAATCCAACATGACTGTTCACGATCATCAGCTAGTTTATTTTTCATTTTTGATTGTTCTAGATTCTATCAGATATTGGTGCTAAAACGAGCACATATGGTGGTTTTTAAAATATATGGACGTGCATATTGACACGGTTTAGAATTTTGCCGTTAGGAGTTATTAGTGATGTAAATTTTTTTTTCCTCCCTTTTATCTCAGGAAGTGCTGGTGTGGCTGACGGCGCTGCAGAAGGATTTGGGTGGAGAGGTGTCTGATGAGAAGCTGAGGGATTACATCTGGAACACACTCAAGTCAGGAAGGGTAAAGATGCACCACTTCCATGATTAGGTTCAGGGATCAGGCAGCAGGGAGTTTTTCCTCACCACTGTTGCCTTGCTCAGGGGCTGTGTAAGGTTAGACCTTACCCTTGTGACGTGCCTTGGGGTGACTTATGTTGTGATTTGGCGCTATATACATTAAATTGAATTAGGTTTGGCCCCACTCTGAGCTTATTGTTATACTTCTTTTCAAAGGAGTCACTTGTGTTGCCATACCCAAATTGATAAGCTGATAATGTAATCTAAAATACCTCAATGGCTCCATTAGTCTCATTTGAAAGATGACACCTTTTAGTCTTAGGATCTGGCTAAAATAGCCTACAAATCATCTGCTCAGAGGGGGGAAAAAAGACATTTTAAACTGGCAATAAAGATTAATAACTAGGCCATACTAAAGGTTAGTCACTCACAGGTATTATAATTTCTGGCAACATTATCTGTAAAATTTTGAACCTTGTGGGACAGACTTTATGGGAGCTAGAATTTTGAGGTCGTGGTGCTCCCACAAGCCCAAAACTCTTCGAAATACATCTACAAACCTGGACTGTCGGAGGCGAAGCAGTCACAAATGTCCAGGAAATCTCACACCTGGATTTTGCCTGCGTACGCTGCAAGTCATTTACTAAACTGAAATGTACAACAGAGTTTTGGCGTTTGGCCACATTACTTTAAAACAGGAAGCTCTGGGTCTGATGGTTGATGTAAAAAGTCAACTTTTAGGTGCCGTGGTCTAAGCATCAAGCTTTTAGTTTGGTGCCCACCGAGGACCGGGGTTCGATTCCCGGTTCTGCCAGATCGGAGTATGGCCGGTGCAATGGGAGCGTCAACAATTGGCCTCGCCGCTCCGAGGGAGGGGGGAGGGACTCGGTAGGATGAGCCATCTGTAAATGTCCCTGGACGCCTCGGATTAATGGTGTAGGGCAAGACGGTACGGCTTGAAGAAGGCGTGCCTGTCATCCTGGCCACCGGGGGTTTCTCACGGGATATTGGGTCAATATTAGGGGTTCAATTGGCTACCAAATTGGGAGAAAAGGGGGGGGGGGGATCAGAAACAAATTATATTAAAAAAAAGTCAACTTTTTCTTGTGCTATAACTTAATGTCTCTCTGTATTATCGCACAAATTATTTCAATTTACCTGACATAAAACCAGGTGTCTACATTTAAGTAGTTCATCTCTTGCTGTCCGTCACTGTCACCGTCCACTGTGTCCTTGTCGCTGCGGCAACTGGACAAAGTGGAAAATCTTTAACTTTTGACAGCACGTGCCATCGTAGCCAGCAGTGGTGGAATATTGCATCATCCCCCTCATTGAAATCAATGGAACAACCTGTTTACCATCTGTTCCATACGGCCAGCATGTGAATGCAGTATAAATGTCATCAGCTGTTGTAGCCTGTCTGCCAGAACCTAACCTGATTAAACATGCCAGAGACAATATCTGCATACCGCCTACACTGATTGCGTGCTTGGACTGACCAACACTGTTGGCTTTGTGGGCAACACTGGTAGACTATGATAGGTCACAAAAATGGGTCATCTACAAAAGTGTGTGACAGGAACATTTTAAGGTGATTTTTGTGGATCAGCAGCTCAGAATCCATAAAATACACCTGAATGTGGTTAGGAAGCAAAATGTTTATTGTCCAGTGTTATGAGAAATGTTCTATTTTACTATTTTATGGTCAGGCGGCATAGCCGAGCAATTGTTCATTTTGTGATAAAAGCTTGAAATTTCTACCACAGTTTTTACATACCATAAGGTTTATTTTCAGATGTGGAGTCAAGTTGGATTTGACCTCTGAGGACCATGAGAGGTCAATGAAGGATTACACGGGGGTCAAAATTTAAAAATCCTCCAATCATATTGACACGTATACCATATTATTTGTCAGATCATAAAGATTCTAAAAAGGTTTAGTTTGGACTATCTATGACTGAATGTTATGGGGTAAAAACTGCAAAAATGGTGACAAAGATCAATTTCAGTTTGTACAGGGGTCAAAAGTTAAAACATGCAAATTACTGGTTGAGCTAATATGGTTTTAAAAAGGGATAATTTGCACCATCTGTTATGCTTAGTAATCATGTTACAGGGTAACATATGTCATCGTATCCCATGGACGTTGACCTTGTTTGACCATTACTTTGGAGACTATTCCATTTATTAATCCTACAAGCTCAACCAATAATTTGCATCACTTTTTACCAAAATTGGAGCAACTTTAACTTTTGACCCCTGTGTATAAACTGAAATTGACCTTTGTCACCATTTTTGCTGTTTTTTACCACATAACTCCCATAACATTCAGTCACAGATAGTCCAAACTATACCTTCTTAGAATCTTTATGATCAGACAAATAATGTGGTATACTTTTCAATGTGATTGGAGGATTTTTTTTTTTTTTAATTTTGACCCCTCTGCAATCCTTCATTGACCCCTCGTGGTCGTCAGAGGTCAAATACAACTTCCCTCCATATCTGAAAATAAACCTTATGGTATGTACTGACTGTGGTAGAAATTTCATTCTTTTATCACAAACTTGAACAGTAGTCCTGAAATTTTGAGCTCTGCTGCCTGACTATTATCCGACTTGTCTTGATTTGCTAATACTCGTGAAGATTACAGGAAGATTGTAGCATCTTGGCACAGTTTAAAAACTCTGGATTGTGTTTGTAGGTGGTGCCGGGTTACGGCCACGCTGTCCTGAGGAAGACTGACCCACGTTACACCTGCCAGCGGGAGTTTGCGCTGAAGCACCTGCCTGATGACCCCATGTTCAAGTTGGTTGCCCAACTTTATAAGACTGTACCCAATGTGCTCCTAGAGCAGGGTAAGGCCAAGAACCCCTGGCCCAATGTGGACGCCCACAGCGGCGTGCTGCTGCAGGTGAGACAGGACGTGTGTAATTACTTAGGTCGTCCTCTAGTAGTCAGTATTCTGACCTGAAACACTTTTCTCTGCAGTACTATGGAATGACTGAGATGAATTACTACACCGTGCTGTTCGGTGTGTCACGGGCGCTCGGCGTGCTGTCCCAGCTGGTGTGGAGTCGAGCCCTCGGCTTCCCCTTGGAGCGCCCCAAGTCCATGAGCACAGATGGACTGATGACTCTGGTGGGAGCCTCGTCAGGCTGAAGAACAAGCTTAAACGAGGTGGAGGAGGTTAGGGTTTAAAAAAAAACAAACAAAAAAACGAAAAAAAACAAAGAAGCGCGAGGCGATGGCGGATGTGGTGTTAAAACCCAGTGTTATTCCCAAACCCAGCGACATGGGATTCAGAGAGACAGTACGCTTTTAATGTCATTTCATAAAAAAAGGGCCTTTCAGATCCATCACGCCGCTAACGTCTGTTTAACTGATCGCTGTCAGGCTTCCTCACCACGTCTCAATATTTGGAAGATGAGGACGAATAATTTTAGACACACAGGCTGAAACGATGTACCACTTTAAGTCTGCGATCACGAAGAAGCTCCCTCGGCGCAGTGGCTGCATGTTTGTCAGCAGGCAGTGATCTTCAAAGGGAATTTTACAGAGCATTACACTTCATTTATATTTCTTGAAAAGCGAAGTCTCAATTATGACTTGACCTTTTCTTCTTTTTATTCAGGCTTCATGCTATTTAATTTTGTTTTAGTGGGTAAAGTTTACCCAGTGATGATTGTTAGTTTAGTTTCTTCTAAGAAATCCTCCTCAGCTATCTACGTCTTTCACTCCCGTTGTGAACACTCCAGTTTGGAAAAAGGTCCTCGCCTGTAAAAATTGACATATGTTAAAAAAATAAAATAAAATAAAAAATCTGTTAAAAGATACTGCCCCTTTAAATCTCAAGTTTGCCAGACGTTTTTCTAATTAATCGTGACTCGTATATAACCTCTATGATCAAAATAATGTTCCTCTGTCTGCTCATTGGGTCTTTGGAATGATGGGGGAATCGGGGATAAGAATTGATTTACAAAATGTTTGAACACGGGGTGTTGTTATTGGCAGCCGATGGTAATTCCTTAAGAGCAAGCTTGAATTAAAAATAAAAGTGGCCAATGGGGGCTGCGTATTTGTCGGAAGGCCCGCCTTATCCGAGCGTACGTTCACTACTTTCTGTCCCCACAGGAGAGTGATTTTTAAACATCGCCTACTCCAAAATGAGCACTTGCTTGATTGGCTTTCCTAATTCGTAGCGTTAGAAACCAGAGCATGATTGCGCCCCTTTTTACATAGATCTTTGGTGTCGAATATGTACAAACTATAAATCGCTGTGGGTTTTATTTATACTTTTTGTACATAAGTATATATATATATGTATAGCTTGAATGTATAAGCTCTGTGCTTACATTTTGCTTGTAGTAACCAGTGATTACCCGAGTTTACCAGCACATTGTTGCATTCAGCCTCACTGGTCACTGTGAACATTTTACAACGAACAAAATCACTGCAGCTGTCTTGCATATTCATGACCTCTCTCGCCCAGCTCCCTGGGCTCAGCCGGCGTAGGCCGGCTGCATTTCAGGTGATCCGCTCCGTTTCAAGCTTGCTCTTAAGTCGACGTTGGGAAGCGGCTTAACGTGCTGCTGCTCCCGGGTTTGTCAGCACTCCATTATTGTGTACTTTAAGCTGGACTGTGCCCCTTAACATGGTTAGCCAGTTCATTCAAAGTGTTTGAAATTGCTTTGCTGCGGTCTTCCTTCTGGCATTCACGGGTGCTTATTGTCGTGTTCTTTCGTGGGTTGGCTTTTAAAGATGTCGGGTTGCTTTGATCGGCGCGGAACAAAAAGGTACATGACGACTTGGAGAAATTTACTGGCGTCAGATTAATCAGAGAAACGCGTGGAGGCGGCGGCTGGATGGGTCGAATGGGCGAGAAAACCTTGAAGCGTAAATACTGAACAACCTCTAAGGAAAAATAAAGATTTTTTTTTTTTTAAACACGTGTCTGTTTCTTCATGGTACAAAATGTCTCAAGAGGAAATTCTCAGTTGAAGCTGTCCAGCAGGAGATTTAGATTTAGAGGTAATGACGGTTGCAGTTTTTTTTTTTTTTGGTTTTGACCCGAGTGTGTCTGAGCGCGATGACTCAAAAACTAATTG
>OMMV01140587.1:1751-11976 GCA_900302635.1 Chatrabus melanurus
CCCCCCCAAGTAACTGTTGTTTTTACCTGTTTTTGGTGGTTCAAGTCTTAATTGTGGGGTTGTGGCGGGGGGTCACTCCCCACCTAATACCCCCCATAATTCAAACCATGAATATTTATGACCTTGTTTCAATGCGGCATATTAACTATTTATAGGTGCTGTCATCCAAATGTCATTGTAACCAGAAAAACAGCTTCCCAGATGCTGTCTGTTGGTGACGCATTTATGCTTCAAACAAAATTAACTTGTCTCACCTGTAGCAGATGCTAATGGCACTGCTGTTTTTGAACAGAGGAATACATGATTTTTTTTCTCTCTCTTCAAATGCCAAATGATACCATTATGACATGATATGATATTTTGGAGTAATTAACTTTAGTCAGTGAGAAACTGAGTACAATGTGTACATGCTGGTGCACTTGTCTGCCAATACTTCCTTTCTGTATCTCTACGTTTTGTTGTTTTGTCCTGAATTCCTCTTCCATTTCAGTGTCAGCGCCTTGCAGACGGCACTAACCTTTTGAAATGCCACAGTCTGTCCATTTTCCCTGGCACGAACTCCAAAAGAATGGAGTGTGCTGCCAATAAGGTTGGCCTGGCTCCCCTCTGTCTGAATCAGTCTGTTTTGGTCAACGACTCTATTCCTGTTTACGCGGGACTCAATTTGTACTGATTGATTTTTTGCACCCGGTGCATGTGCGCGCTTCTTGACTTCACAACAAGACTTTGGAAATTGTCAGCAATCGATTCTCAATTCACTTTCTCCCGATGGTACAATTTGTCCTCACACTCCTGTCATGTGGTGCAACTTAATTAGTTTTAAGATTTGTTCCACTTGGGCACAAATGACAGTTAATGGTTCTTGTGGGACTTTGCAAACAGTCTGTCGTGCTATTGGAATGGCACACCGCCCAGCTGTGAATGCAAGATGCCTTCATTTTTGCAATGAATTAAATGGCCAGAAGGCACCAATTGAAGGAATTTTATTTTGACAAAACATTTCACAAGCCATGCCTCAGGCTGGCTAAAGTACAACCCATTTTAAACTTTTGCAATGTGGGCTAAAAGTCTAATCAGCTCACTAATGCACGTATACATCATTTTAATGAAAAAAAATCCTAATTTTCCAAACAAGTAGAGCCATAGCACAAAAGATCCGGGAAATATGTCCAATAATATCAGTGCCGTCCATCACTAATTAACGTCTCTGAAGCTCTGTGAATTTGTCATTGCAGTCTCATTAGCGTTTGTTCAAAGAAATTCCTCCATTTTTGCATGGACAATCAGGTCCATAAATAGTTGGACAGTGACAATATTTGTTATTTTGCCTCTCTGCACCACCACAATGGATTTAAAATGAACCAATCAAGATGTGCTTGTACTGCAGACTTTCAGTTTCAATTCAAGGGGTTTAACAAAACTATCACATTAACCATGGAGGAATTACAGCCTTTTTTATACATAGCCCCTACATTTTTCAGAAACCATAAATAATTGGACAAACTAAAGATTATTTCAAATACAAATCATCACTTTTACAGCCAATTTTCTTTAAACAAGTCAAGGGGTGGATACATGAACATTTCAAAGTCACTGAATATGTCTTTGACTTCATTTACATCAATCATTAAGAAATACAAACAGTATGGTACTGTGTGGTAAATCTGTCTGGAATAGGCATTTCCCAAAAACTGACTGACCATGCAAGAAGGATACAGTAAATTCTGGCTGCCAGAATAATTCTGTAAAAATACAATAAAAATGTAAATACCAAATACCTTTACAGAACAACCTGACATTTTACAGTATAAAACTGTTTTGAACCAGTAAATCTAACAGCCTTTTTTTTCTGAATTAACATGATCATGCAACTTTTAAACTAATTATTTCCATCCAGTTGTCGCTTATTGTACTAGTCAGCTTAACTAATCTGTTTTAGCCAACTGATATAACCTACTCAATTCTCAACAGACAATATTTTTCAACTAGCTGGCACTCGGCTAGCATAGCCAATTATTCGGGCTGCAATGTGGAAATATATTTATGACCTTTTTTTAAAGTAGATTTCCTTTGGTGACTGTTTTTCTGCTTTGAATTGTAAATCATTCATTAGATAGAGTATGGATGTAAGCAAATGGGTGGGTTCATATAAATATTAAAGACATTAATTTGGCCAGAATGATATAAGTATTAGATAGATCATAAAAAGGTGCAAGTAATTTACGTGATAAAATGTTTCAATGCAAGAATATTTGTGATAAAATGTTGTTTTGTTACTGTAGGAATGAATGAACCAATGTTTTATGCCATACACAAAACAACAGTATTCTTTGTCAGAATATATATATATATATATATTCTTGATTAAGTCAAGTGGAGTCAACAGATCTTTTTTGTTGACTTGTTTTTGTTATAAATGTAAATACTACTTTTGTTATAAACATGTATAAAAGACCATGATTTTTCAGACGTTAACTGGCTTCATGGATGTGACTCATACTAATACTGTCGCGCTTGATCTCGAGATATTGCGTGATCTTGGAATTGCAAAATCATGCATGTGAGATCACAAAGCGACACCTGGTCAATGCAAACCACCAGTCATCAGGGCAACTCATCACAGGTTGAAATCGAATATGTAGTGGTATAGTCTGCTGTAAAATAAGTTCGAAAACTTATTTTCAGGAATATTTCTGTAAATTATGAATAGATTTGTAATAAATTCACAGCGTTTAAACAAATATTAAAAAAAAAAAAAATCACGTTTGAAATAAATCAGTATTTGTCCGTAAAAACAGCCATTTATGAAATATTTACAAAAAACGACTAGCTTGATTGATTATTAAGGTTTTATTTATTTATAATGTTGTATTTAATGTTATTTTTAGGCCAATGAAAATATTAATATGTATTAACTGCTATAAAGCACTATCCACGTGAGCCTGATCTGTTAATAATTAATAATATTTTAGCCAACCAACCCTTAGACTAGCGCACACAACAATACTAATGCCCCCATGCTTGACGGAACCAAAATTCGATTAGTTTGTTTCAGTACGTGTTTCGCTGTGACCTTCCTGTATCGCTAGTTAGCTTGCTAACACTTTGCAAGATGTCTTGTAAATCACCTCAGAGGTATTATGTGGTTACAAAAACAGGGTTTTTAAGATTTAAAAGTGTTTATTTCTCGCTTACTTTTACAAAATATAAGAGAAAAAAATGCCAAACGTGAGATTTATACCGAAATACGCGGTGGACCGTATTCTGCCATCTTGGTTTATTTTTTTCTAGTCCGAACAACCAACATATGGCATGCTGTCGTTACTCTACCTTCACTCTGATTGGCTTGTATGGTGTGATTTTTTTTTTTTTTTTTTTTTTTGTGCTTAGCAGAATATTTATATGATTCTTCATATTAGCATACTTTTACTCTATTTGTACAACTACTTATGGAGCCGACTGTAAATCCACAGCCTCCCACCCAAACTCTGCCGAGTTCAGACTAAACCGTCCTTACAGCTGATCCCCTGCTGACAAAATGACAGATGGGACGTAGAGGCTTTGCGACCTCAACCAACCGAGTTGTACGCCTTAAAACCGGGCCAAAATCAGTCTTCTCGTCCTGCACGGTTCTGGAGGACGTATTGGCATGAGAGGAAACTGTGTCAGAAAAGTGACCACAGCAGCCGACGTCCAGCGAGAACAAAGCGGAAAAACAACTGGAAACTCTCTTTCTCTGGTTTCCATCTTGACACCTCATCAATCTCTTCCTCTCCTCCTGTATATTCTCAATCTTTTGTACTGCATACTCTTTTTTGTTGTTGTTACTTTTCACACTGTTCCCTCGTTAGTGTTTTTGTTTGTTTCTCACTTCCTTTTGGTTAGCCCGACTATCCCTCCCTCTCATTTGCTCTTTTGTATCTCACTCCTCCATCCTCCATCAGGAGTATTCCCCGTTTCATCCATTTCACCGTCTCTATCTCTCTCTCTCTCTCGCTCTCTCACACTCTGCCCTTCTTCATGTCTTTTTGGCTGTGCTCCCATTTCCCCAATTGGCTTAGTGGCAGTCTAATCATTCTCCGACACCCCTGCTGTCCTGTCTTCTATCTCTCCGCCTGCCGCCGCCCTAATCCTCTGATCAGTAAATACCATTCTTCCATTCTTCAGCACACACGGCGTCTCAGCAGCTCGCTGCCTTCACAGTGTTCTTCTCCACATTGCATACTGATGGTGCCGCCACTTCCTCCGGTCGAACACCGCAGAACGACTTCGAGGGCAAGACAAAAGAGAGATCACCTTCTTCAGATTTCCTCAGCTGTCGTTTCTGACTCCGCCGTGTTAGTTTGGGTGAATGTTGCTTTTTTTTTGCTTCAAAAGCAACAAAGTCTGGAAATGTGACTGTAAGGTAGCATCATTTGGCAATACTGGAATGTAACCTATATCCTTTATTACCCAAACCTGACATATGATAGGGCCAAAAGTGTCTGTGGTTCAACTCAAAAGCATTTGGCACTAAATACGCAGCCAAAAACAACCAAACCGGGTAAAGGTGTAACACCTACATATTTATGACAGCAATAACTGCAACACATGAGCTCACAATGTATTGTCGTTCAATGCTTGTTCCTAGGCTTTGGAAAAGCCTCGGCATGAACCCTGTAAAATGCAGCGAGTGAATAGATCGATAAATGAATGAATCCATCCCCTCCAGTTTAACACGATAACTCAAAAACAATAAATGCTCTCATCTTGTACAACTCCAAATGAACAGGGTATATACCAAAGACAAACTGATTCAAATCTGGTGAACTTTGATGCACCAAATCAATCCAAGAAGCAACTTTGTTTTGCGTGTAGACCTGCCTGCCACCTGCTGCATGGTTAGTGGATGCTGGAGAGATGATGGAAATTAGGAGCAGGTGTGGTAGTGAGTGAGAGAGGCAGACCATTTCAGAGAAGCACACTGTTATTTTCTGATTGTTTCACACTTTATGCATCCACACAACCCAGCAGAAAGGATTTTTGCATGAATTTAGCTGCAAGACAAAGAAAACAAGGGAAGTGGTCAAGCGAGGTATAAAGTGAATGGGGTCAGTGAGAGAGAGACTGTTTTTGCACAGAATTTTACTAAATCTGAGGATTAAATCATTATTTTGTGATTGTTCAAGAGCAGTACTTTATATAACTCAAATAACACCGTCATGAGTCCACACAACCCTCTGGACAGGATTTTATATGAATGTAGCCAAAGCAGCACTCCTTCCTTCTTTCTCAGTTTCTCCGAACATGGTTTTTAATTTACATATAACTTGAAATGAGCTCGTTTGCCAGTTTCTTCCATTTCCAAAGCCTAGCTCTGCTGTCCACTAAGGCCACTGCTGCTTGTGTTGTAGTTAATGTGGGCTATAATCATACATGCTCTATAATCAGTGCACTGAGTAAATAAACAGAAATCAGGAGGTTTATCCCATGAAGGCACATAATACTCATGTAATCAAACTTTAAACTGAAAGGTCAAGGCTGAAAGATGATATAGAACAACGCACATATAAAGGCTGCAGTATGTATTGCATGTGTATCAGTTACTAGAAAGCACGAATTAATTATGCAATTTAATCTACTGAAACTATGGGCAGCTTGGTGGCCTAGCGGTTAGTGCGACCGCTTCCAGTGCGGAAGGTTTCCGGTTCGAACCATGTAATATGGACTTGCATCAGGAAGGGCCTCTGGTGTAAAACTTGAACCAAATCTACATGTGGCAACCCCAAAGTTGAAATTGGGAAAAGCTGAAAGTAGATTATTATAATCTACTGAAAATGTTTGGAGTTGACAGCTCAACACTGAAATTGGGACGACTGTTACTTTAACACTCTTGGTGTTGAACTTTGCAAAGTATTGTTGCAGATTCTCAGAGTTAGTCATAACAGTATTGATTCAACTCTCCACAGAAGTGATTTAATGCTGTAACAGTGTACATTTAACTATGTCCAGGAGTTGAATGAGAAAAAGGAGTTCTTGTGACTGCTATGGCAGTGTGTCTGCCTCGTAAGTAGAAGGTTTTAGGTTCAAACCCAACCTGACACCTTTGTATGTGGTGTTCCTACAGTCAATAACCAAAAAAACCCCCACAATTTTAAATCTAAAAGTGTTAAAGTACTCCTCGTGTTTGCGTGGGTTCCCTCCGGGTGCTCCAGCTTCCTCCCACTTCCAACGACATGCAGGTTAGTACTTATTACAGTCATAGGGTCAATTAATTTTGGTGTACTGATGTGCAAAGTTGGTTAGATAACCACTGACATATTTGAGTTGCATTTCAATATAAAAGTGCACAGCTGGGATCGGTTTAACTGATAAATGGGGCTTTTCTGAAGGGTACTCAGAGATTCTTGGTTGGATTATGACTGTTAGCATTCAGATAATCACATGCACATAGTTTGAGAATATACTGAGGAGAAAAAAGTGCCCTCTCACCTCCTACGCCCATGTGAAAATGTGACATTTTGCCATTGAATACTGCATTTTCTGTGACATCAGAAACTACTTGTGTGGGTCTGCATCTCTGTGGCACACGGTTCCTGTTCTAATTCGAAGGACTCATGAGACTACAGCCTCCACAGGACTACTTTGCTCCTCAGAATCAATAAATCAATGGTTTGACATTAATATATTTTTCCCGAAATGAGTGACAGGGCTTCTCAGCAGGATCAAGTTACAGAAAGCATTACTAATGAAAGACAATGTTCTCACATACAGCATATATAAAGCACTGTGCAAATGTTTTAGTCACCCTAGAATTTTCATCAGCATTATATATGTTAGCTGCAAAGATGCTCACTATCCATTCTGCCACCAAAACAGAGACCAGTGATCTTGTATATGCTGCTGCTACAGCAATCCTGGGCATACATGGGTACATGACTAATTATAAGAATAGTACCAAATATCCCCCATGGAGGAAGAGGTTCGAAGGCAAAATCAGGGAGGCCCAAAGAATAGTTAGCCAGTTAACATATGTGCAGAAAGGTGCAAAAAAATACAGGACCTGGCTGAAAAAGAAATACAGCAAGATGTCCATAAGTCAGGCTCTGGAGACTGCCAGGCAAAGGCTCACAGCTCTGGCTGCTAGGTTGAACAAGATACACAAGAGAAGCAGAAGCCAACCAGATAAATGGCCTGTTCTCCAGAGAACCAGCAAAAGTGTATTCTCAGCTGCAAGGTAACAAAGGGACCAGATCAGATGCACCCAGAGCTGAGACGATCAGTACTGGAAGGACATCTGGGAGAAAGAGGTATTGTGCCAGGCCAATGTCCAGGCAGACACGCAACAGGGAGTCTCAAGTATGAAGAGCTGGACAGAACCAGGCCTTAACATGATCCACACCTACTGGCTGAAGATGCAAACAGCACTACATGAGTGCCTGGCAGAACAGATGAATCGGCGACTAACATCTGGATCCCATCCTGATTGGGTAATAGAGTACTGAACAGTACTGATCAGGATCCCAACAAGGGGCAATGCCTTTGAACTACTGGCAAATAACCTGTCTCTCCACAACATGGAAGCTCCTATTAGGCATCACAGCAGCAAAGCTGAATGACCACATGAGTCAGTACATGAGTGATGCTCAGAAGGGAAATGGAACCAACACCAGTGGTTCAAAGCACTAACTACTCTTTGACAAAGCAATCACCCAAGACTCTAAGACCAGACAGACCACCCTGAGCACTACCTGGACTGAAAGTCTACAACTCAATGCCCCACACATGGATACTGGAGAGCATGGCACTGTGTAAGGCCAACAGGACACTGATAGCTTTCATCAGGAACGCAATATGGCTGTGGAAAACAACACTGGAGGCCAACTCCAAGACAACTGCACAAGTGTGGCATATATTAAGGTGATGCACTGTTCTTGCTGTTCTGCATAGGCCTGAACCCTCTAAGTCAGATCATCACAAAGAGTGGGTATAGGTACAGGTTCAGAAGTGAAGTGACCATCAGCCACCTCCTCTACATGGATGAAATCTAGCTGTGTGCCTGAAACATTGACTCCCTGATCCACCTGGCCAGGGTCTATAGTGAAGAAAATGGGATGTCATTCAGACGGGATAAATGCAGCTGAATGGTGGCAAAGAGAGGTACAACACTGAAGGGGACCAGATACCATAAGATACCATATAACAGATACCATAATCCCAGAGATTTAGGACAGTTATGAGTACTCGTACATCACACTGGTAAATGGGAACCATGAAGGGACAGCAAGGAGGTTAGCCACAGCGAAATGTCTCCAGAGAGTAAGGTAGAGCTTGAGAAGCCAGCTTAACCCTTTCAATACTGAATACAGTACTTCAAATTAAAGTTATCTATTGTGTATAAATGTCAATTATGTGATCAAAGTCACCATTTGCAATTTGCCCTGGGGTCAAAGTGCTCTCCAAGCATAAAAGAGTTGCTCCTATAATATGGAATACGTCCAAATGCATAGGCTTTTGGGATGCTTATGTCCCAACAGGATACATGGAAAAAATTGTGGGACACGTGGGAATACTGTGCGAAGTATTCCAGTAGGGATTTTGCACATCTATAGGAAGAAGAAGAGTACTGAAAGGGTTAATGGGAGGAATAAGCTCCAAGCCATCAAGACATACTCTACAGTCATCAAATCGCTGGCCAAAGGAGGGTATAGAAGCCATGGGCATTAAGACAAGGAAACTCCTCACAATGCACAGAGGGTTGCACCCAAAGTCCAGCATCATGAGACTGTACAGGTGACATAAACATGGGGGTCAAGCTTTAGTGAGAGTCAGAGCCACTATCCAGGATGAAAAAAGAAGCATCTACAAGAACATCAGGAAGATGGCCCCCAGGTACAACATGCTCAGTGAATGCCTCAGGCAGCAAGGGACTGAGGAATGTGAAGAAGAAGAGGTGGCATCATGGAAGACCAAGTCTCGCCACAGGATGTACCACTGACAAAGAATTGACTGAGCTCAAAAAATCCTACCACTGGCTCGAAAAGGTTGGTCTGAAGGACAGCACAAGAACAGGTACTCAGCATCAGATCAGTGGGAGGAGGGGGTCCACCACACAAGGCAGGACCCAAGGAGCATGCCCGTGAGATCGTCCAGCACATAGTAGCAGGGTGTCTGATGCACGGTGGGACCGCCTACACTGAGAGGCACAACTAATTGGCTGAGATAGTGTACAGGAATAGCTGGAGGACCTCAAGTCCAAATAGGAGACACAAACAAAATGCCAGAGAAAGATATACATGCTTTGACATTTTTGCCAAAGTACAAATAACATGGAAATAAATGCAATACGTTATAAAAACTATTAGTTATAAATGATTGTAGCTCTGCAAGTGCCTCAAAATTTAATCAACTCTTGTTTGGCCCAATGCCTGCCTCTCAACAAAATATCAATGCAATTCATTTCTTTTTGAGGCAGACAAACCAACATCCAATCACTGGTGATTACATAACCTCCTTAGTGGAAATAAGCAGTGTCAGAAGGAGCTGATGAAACACAGCTGCAGGAGGTTGTTACTTGTCCTCATCTTAAAGTTCCAAATTTAAGGGACAAGTTCACTTTTTACATCTTTAGTCATATTAAAAGATGGTTAGCAATCAAGCTTCTGAGTGCTGTATGTATCGAGCTTGTCCCCATAATCAGGCTTTAATCTCACATGGAATAATGTCAAAAGACAATAACCTGATTTTATCCATCTCTCCTTATCACAAACCCGTTGCTTTCTAAGACCTGCTTAAATGTCCACAATGATTCCATAAGCTGGTTATTCACAACATTGAGGCTTGGTGCAAGTTGCAGAGCCTCGGGGTGTTTCACTGCCCTTCACTAAATGAATAAATAAATGGCTTGACTCCCGCAGAGTATCAGATGCAGCAATGGAATGCAGATCATAAAATTATATTCTGAATCATAATGGTTTTAACTTAATTAAACACTCTCCAAAATTTGAATCCTAGAAATATTTGGTCATATTTACGAATTCCTTGATAGGTGTTATCGAGTTATCAAACAAGGATTTGCATAAAATTATTTAAAAGGCAACAAGAATGTATTATTTCAGTGAGAGGAAAAATATGAATGTGACTCATCATTCAGTAGCAATTTCAGTATTCATTTTCTTTCCTTCTATTAAAATAGTCAGTGAGTCTTTATAATTAACTGTTCATTGCTATTTTTTGACATTGATGT
>OMMV01140594.1:0-15359 GCA_900302635.1 Chatrabus melanurus
CTCTTCTCGCTGGCAGGTGCTGGACTGGCGAGCGTTGGCTGGAGCGGCGTGGCGCAAGCAATATATAGTCGCGCAGTGGGCGTGGGCTATTCGCGCTCACTGCGTGGCACTTTCTGTCATGGTGCGCTCTGGCGCGCACCGTCCGCAGTGTTCGAGCCAGGTCCACGCTGTGCTGGCGCGGTGTTTGCGCTAGTTCACGAGCATGGGCCGGAAAAAAGTGCGTGCCAAGATTTTGAACATTTCAAAATTCTCTCTACGACATGCCACGCACTCCGGCACACTTCACACACACCGCACGCTAGTGCATGCACACTTTGCTCATTGGCACGCCCGAGTGCGTGCCACTGCGGGACCTAAAATCGTGCAAGTGTCAGGTACCCTTAAGGCTAAGTTAACTAAAATGTTTTGACACATTCTGTCTATTGACTAGAAGGACTGCTGTGGAAATATCAGTAAAGCACAAGAGGTCGGTACTTACTTTATGTAGTAGGGCACGTTGTTCGGGGAGATGCCCTGCTCGAAGGGGCTCTCTACAGATGCTGCTGAGACAAACAAACAAGGGTCACAACAACTGTCTGCAGGCTGTTAAACCTTTAACACGCACACTATACTACTGGATCAACACGTAAAAACACATTCACGCAATGACCCCCAAAGAAATGTGTGTGCAGCAGCTCTTAAAACTTCATGAGTTGACATTTTCTTCAAAGTAATATGCATAATAGTGAAAAACAGCAGCAAAAACAAGAAATATTGCTAATTATCTCATTTATTATGCCCACAAGAGCTGGCACACCAGCCATTAAAGCAAACTGTGCTTTCTGGGAATTATCAGCACAGTTGGAATGCAACTTTGACCAATCAGATTGCTTGGCTGGAAGTGTCCGCTGTATAAGCTTTATTGTGCCTCGCGGGTGAAATTTGCTGCAGTTAAAAACGGAACGATGCATCATGGGACGGGTGCCAGAACACATGCTGTATATTAACGTCGCAGTAAGATATGAAAAACGTGTGCTTTGTCTCTGTGCTCAGATCATCATCATCATTGTCTTTATTAGAACGCCATCGCCACATCGATCTATCCTGCAATTTTCCAATATGAGTCCATTATAAAAGTGATGAGCCCAACAGGAAGTGTTATATTTCTGTGCCGATGAATGTGACACTGATTACGCTCACATCTGCAAGAACTTCACTGTCCCAATGCGGGGATGTTAATTTAAATTATTTCCCTTGATATTGTGTCTGTCTTGTTGTCATTCTACTAATTTTCACCTCTGAGATGGTATCACTGAAACTCTCTTAATGTCTTCAGTTGTGTCTTCGGTGTCCGTTTTTGTTCTTTCTTTCATTAGTTTAGAGACAAGAAGTGGTTACAAGCATTGTGATCATTTTTATCACTATCTTTGCTATGAGTATTAGCTGTGCTCTTTAAGCCACTCTGCAGCTGAGCTGCAAATTAATGACAGAAAAATGACTAGAAAGCTAGTGATGCTCCCCAAGTGCAGATTAAAAATAAATATACCCTTACATTGAGCAGAGCAGGTGGCTCGGTGGCTTAAGGAGTTCCCATCCATTCTCAACACCCGCTTAATCCAATTAAGGGTCACGGGGTGCTGGAGCCTATCCCAGCGAGAGGCGGGGTACACCCTGGACAGGTCGCCAGTCCATCGCAGGGCCACATATAGACAGACAAATGCAGCCACACTCTCACTCACACCTACGGTCAATTTTAGAGTCACCAATTCACCTAACCTGCATGTCTTTGGAAGTGGGAGGAAACCGGAGTGCCCGGAGGAAACCCACGCAGACATGGGGAGAACATGTAAACTCCACACAGAAAGGAACTGGGTATGGTGGGAATCGAACCCCAGACCTTCTTGCTGTGAGGCAAGAGTGCTAACCACTGATTCTGTCCTTGGACAAGACACTTTATCTGCATTGTCCCAGTTCACCCAGCTGTAAATGGGTACCAGCCTTGGCTGGAAAGGTAACTTTTGATGGACTGGTGTCCCGTCCAGGTAGTGTAGCAGACAACAGACTATTTCAGGGGAATCTTTCAAATGGTGGTGCAAACACCAAATTTGCCAAAAGTACTTCCTTTGAAAAAGGCCGACCATTTTCCAAGATAGTTGCCATGATTGGTATGGAATTTATTCCGTTTGGTGATAAACATGCACAGACTTGACCAATATTGTTGCTCCCAGCATCAAATCATACCTTTTTCACCATGCAGAATTCAAATTGGAACTCCACGAGCCATTCCTCAACTCAAGCAGTATTACTTCAAAATACAGTACTGTGCAAAGGTTTTAGGCATATTAAATTTGTCTAAATTTTTCTTTTCAATAAAGAGAAGCTGTTAAATAGTTCATATTTATGAATAAATATGTCAAATGTCTGACTACATCTCACCTTTAAAAATAATTTCTTTTAGGTGATAAAATGACAATTTGTTTGAGGGTGTCTCTCCAAATTTAAGAAAATCAGGCTGTGTTAAATCAGTTTTTTAAACAAATTTTATTATTGATTGATCATCAGCAACTGTCTTTGTGTTGTCAAGTACTAGGCAGTATTGTTTTATTTATATTTTATTTACATTTTTTTGGGGGGGTGGGGATTTCACATGATTTTCTGTTGTCGATGATGCCTGGGGGCATTTGTTTGTTTGTTTGAATAAAAAAAAGAAAAAGAAAAAAGGGTGCCTAAAACTTTTGCACAATACTGTATGTAGACCTGGGTTCAATTCCTGGTCACGCTACCTGTCTGTGTCTTTGGACAAGACACTTCATCTGCATCGTCGCAGTCCAACCAGCTGTAAATGGGTACCAGCCTTGGCTGGGGAAGTAACGATTGATGGACTGACATCCCATGGGAAGTTGTAGACCCTCATCTGCTTCATGCCATGATATATGGGGATAAGCACCGGCCCGATAGACCTCAGGGCCTGTATAGGGTCTTACTTCTTCGTAGTCAAAAACCAACTCTTGGACACCAAATTGGTCCACGTGGTGGGATTCTGTGCAATTCAATATGCCAGAATGGCAGCCATTTTTCATCTATTTTTTCATCTTGAAAATTCTAGTGGCCCTTTTCAAAAGACTCTAAGGAATTGATTTTTTTTAACCAGATTTGGTGATTGTACCACCATTTGAAAGATTATTTCAGTTATCTGCCGCACTAAGGGGGAGTCATAGATTCTCATCCGCTTAAGTACAGTACGGAATCCAAGGATAATCATGCGCACCAATGGGTGTCAGGGCGTACATAGGACTTACGCACTTCTTACATTGCAGGTAAGGTCCGGTCCAGAAGTATGCAATCGTACCACGCATCACTGCATCTGCCACACAACTGAATTGCCTTGGATCCTGGATGGAAACCACCCAGGCAGGCAACCGGCCCATTTTGCACATTGCATTGCACATGAGACCGATCATTATTTTAGCTGTCTGTTACAGCACATTAGAGGTGAAAGCAAAGCTCATAGTGCAGACTGTCAGCTTTAATTTGATTAGATCCAAATCGGATGAAGGATGGAGGCATTAGTGCACACCCCCGTTTTTGAGATCAGGACAGGTGAGCTTTAGTTGCATGTTGCTGCATCGGTGCTAAGCGTCTCTGCATCTTTGACCAGGATTCAGATTTTACATCAAACCCAGAGATCAAAGTTTTCCAGGAATTAAGAGATTTCCAGATGTGGAGCACACTGCAATTTATATCAAACATTGTTATGTTGGCATGGCATATTTGACAACCACCAGGCCGTATAAAAGAAAAGGTGAGTTCCCAAACATTTTCCGTTGCTGATATCTTCATAGGGTGGCATGGTGGCTTAGTGGGAAACACTGTTGCTTCACAGCGAGAATGTCCCAGGTTCGCTTCCAACCTGATCCTTTCTGTGTCAAGTTTGCATGTTCTCCCCGTGTTTGCATGGGTTCCCTCTGGGTACTTCTCCGGAAACCCGGGCACTCCTCCCACTTCCAAAGACATGCAGGTTAGGTGTATTGGAGACTCTAAATTGACCGTGGGTGTGAGTGGGAATGTGTTTGTTTGTCAATATGTGTCGGCCCTGCGTTAGACTGGCAGCCTGTCCAGGGTGTAACCCACCTCTCGCCCAATGACTGCTGGGATAGGGTCCAGGCCCCCGTGACCCTTAACTGGAATAAGTGGGTTTACAAAATGATGGATGGATATCTTAATCATCTTTTTTGCTTATTCTGTCACATATTTGCAATTCACATTTTTACCCCAGTGGTTCATGCCCAACTGCTACAGTGGGTCGGCACCCATAATTTTAGAACCTGTGCATGAAGGAAATTGAGTGAGTGTAACACAGTGGGCCTCATGCAATAACATTTTCAGAAATGTCTCTCAAATTTCTCTTTTTTGGTGCGATGGGCTCATATGAGTGTATCTGTTCCTGCTATCGGCATGCCCCCTTTTGGTTGGGTTTATGGCTATCAGCACCTGCTGTTTCCTGAACTGAATGAGGAGGTGATCATCCTTTTTTCTCGAGCCCTGGTCTGTTGTTATCACCTCACTGGGAGGAAGGCACGTGCCACTCTGCTGAAATGTGCTAATTGCTATCAGCAGTCAGCCAACAAATGCTGTGCTCCTGCCCTATCATGTGGGGCACAAAGTTTGGTTGTCCAGCCATGATCTCCCTGTCTGTGTGGAGAGCAACAGCCTCGCTCCCAGATTCATTGGCCCATTTCCCATTTCAAAACTCATTTGTGCTGTTGCAGTCAGCCTCTGTCTCCCCAGAATCAAGCACGTACACCCGACCTTCCACGTTTCTAAAATTAAGCCTATGCATAATGGCCCTCTGGTTCTCTCCTCCAGACCCCCCTCCACTCGCCCAGATTGTCGATGGGGGCCCTGTGTTCTCAATTAAATGACTATTGGTGGTTCATCGTGGTGGTCAGGGTCAGCAGTACCTGGTGGATTGGGAAGGTTATGGATCAGTTTCATCTGAGGACATCCTCGATCCCTTGGTCATTAGGGACTTTCATAGGGACCATCCTGACATTCCAGGGACTTGGGGGGGGGCACTGTAATGGCTGTAGTCTGACAGTGTTTTCAGCTTCCTGTTTTATTTTGAAAGTTTCTACTCTTGTTTCTTTTCATTTCCGTTCCTGTCTCCTTCCCACACCTGCTCCTCCTTCCGTTGATCGGCCCTGTTCTGTCTCTTGTGTCTTCCTATGTATTTAAGCTCACCTGTCTAATCTCCCTGTATTAGATTGTCTTTGTTTCCTTGTGTGTGTTGCTCTTTCGCATTTTCTTTCTTGTGCTTTCCTAGTGTATGACCCGTTTTTTGCTCTCTCCAAGTTTACTGATTTTTGGATGCCCCTCGTGATGCATTTGCCTTGTAGGACTGATTCCTGGTGTATGACCTGTTGCTTGTGACTCGATTTGCCTTTTTGTATTACCCTCTGGACATTGTCGCCTACGTAGACTGATTTATGTGTACCAATCCTGAGCCTGATTAAAGACCTTGCCTTTTTGCTGAGTCGTGTCTCTGGTGGTGATTTCTCTGCAATTGGGTCTCAGTTTGTCAAAGTGTTGCAGCCATAAGTGTTTTTTTGCAGTTTGGGATGTTCATATTGCCTTTGTGCTGTTATAAAATAGCAAGCAGTCGCTCAGAGAATAACTCCACATGACTCTTAACAGGTTTCAACCACTCATCGATTTTGCTGTTAACTACGAAAAACTCAAAATATGAGAAAAGTGATAAATGTGGAAAGTTCTGTTAAATCACTCATACTCACATTTGCAAGTTAATCTCTTTGTGTGAGGGTTTTTTTTGCATGAGGCTCAATGTAGCAAACCTGTGCAGAGTAGGTCAGGCCAGGTCAGGTTTGGCAGCATGTACAGGTGCTGTGCCTCACCGCATCCATGACACCATGGAACCACCTTGGTTCCTGGATGGCAACCACTCAGGCAGACAACCAGTCCATCCCACCTTTCAAAAGTAACCATCTATCTGCCACAGTCAAGTGAAAGGTGGGCGTCTCCTTGGCCTTCTCCAGCCACTGGGGTCCTCAGCACTGAGGCACCTGTGCCTGATCATACCCAGACAAACATGCCACGTGGCCAAAATGTAGCTGATGCTCCCACACCATGCAAGTGATACTCCTGCTCTGAGTCTCCTTAAGCAACTGCTTGTTTGAGACAAAGTCATTCCAGTGGTACCCAAGGATCCTCCGAAAAGACCTCGTACCAAAGACATCTCATCCTTGTCTTAGGCCACTGGTTACCATCCAAGTCTCACAGCCGTAAGACAGGAATCACCATGATCCTCAAGACTTAGACCTTTGTTCTCCTGCAAAGGTATCGGTATCGCTAAACACCTTCGTCCAGTGACCTCATGGTTCCATGAACTCTTCTCAGGCGTCTCACGATCTTAAAGGCTGAGTAGAGTCGGCCATTCTCAAAAACTGAGCAACTGTGCACAAAGGAGATGTGTGAGGGAAGCTACCAGATGCCCATTAAAACAGATGTGTACTCAAATCATATGTTGCTTTTTGGTATGTTGAACCTGCTGTTGGTGGAGAAATGTATACCTCTACTTTCTTGTTTTTGTGTGTGTCTAGGTATAAAATGCTAAGTCATGATAGAAGATAAATAGCCACTGAATACTGTTTTAATGAATAAATTGTTGGAAAAGAAATGTATCGGGCATCATTAATCTCCTGAAACATTTTAAAGTAATATATCATCTACTGTAAGTGTTGGCCTTTATTCAAGAGGAGTAAAAAACGACATTATTTTACAACAAAATCGACCTATAAATAGACATTTGGTCCACTGTCATTGACTGGATTTAAGAGATCAGTGGATTTTGACGTTGATGAGATAATCACATCACTTTGACTCGATTCAACAGTCAATGAAGGACTTTAATCAAGATGCTCTCATCCATATCTGATTATGATATGGATGAGAGCCCGTGTTGTATTAGGTTAAATGCTGGGGTCATATTGGAATTTAGTGATTTAAAAAAAACACAAAGCTGCACAAACAGATCGATACAGCGTCACAGGCTCAATGAGCAGCCAGTGAGTCACACAGGCCTGATACGTAGCTTACACTCGTCTCCCTCTCATCACTTATTCAGACTCTTTGACCTGCTGACAGCTCAGCCTGTGTCACTCTCCCTCTCTTAACTTGCTAACACATCACTTACTGAGTGCTGCTATCTCTCCACTGCACACACACACACACTGTTCACCTCTTGAGTATCTTGTCAACTGTCACACATTCATATTGTGTGCATGAGTGCATTTTACTGACCATGAAGAAGCCCAAAGTCCCTGTGAGCGTCCGTCAGCTGCTTCAGATGGTCCCTGATGGAGATCTGACAGACAAAGATGGAAAGAAATGCATTTTAGAGAAAGAGAGAGACAGAGCAGACAGACACACAGACAGACAGGCTGAGAGAATGGAAACGGACATGCTCATTAGGGTTGAAAGGTGGGATTTCTTGCCAAATTCTACCATGCTGAAGAAAAACCTGTATGTAGTCATATCAAATCACTATCTCCATCCTGCAACACTGTATGTCAAAGTGGTTTGGAAGTGCAGTCATCTATTGTGCTCTACGATGTTAATAAAAGGACAGCCAATAAATAAAATTTACATTTAAATTCCATTAAATTGAATCCACCACAAATAAATTGAAATAAGGCTGCAAAGAAAATTGTCTCATTAGCAGCTGGACACTCGATATGCATTGTTTTTCTTTTACCCTTTACGTAACTGAAGGTCATTTTTCAGAGCAAAAAAGTGACTAACCAGTGGTCACGAACCATCACGAACCACATATCTTGCATGTTTAAGCATTCCTTGTGAGTGTTGAGCAACGGAACACATATCTTCATATCACAGAGATGAAAGTTTATGTTAATGCTACCTGTAGTTAGCATTTTGTTTAATATTGCCTGTCGGTAGTGAAATGTACCATGTCAACATGAAATGTCAGGTAGAAATAGCAACATGATTGTAAATCCGGTAATTCCCAGAGGGTTTTAAAAAAAAACAACCTTTGATATACATGTGCTTCCTTCAACACAATGTGCACTCTATTCTGCAACACCTGCAAGGTCAGTTTATCTCAAAAGTGTTATAACCATGGAAGCAGTTAGAAAGAAGACGTTACTGAGCCGAAACAATAACAAAAAGAAAATGACAGAAATTTTTCAAGTTTTGTTGTCTTTTCATCTTCTAGATTCTGATTCTGATTATGTTTTATTTCCTGATTTACCACGTAGTAGGATAAGAACTCTTCAAAAGATTCAGAATACGGCTGCTAGAGTTTTGAGTAGATAAAGGACATTTGATCATATTCCTCCAGTGTTGCTGCTCTTCAGTGACTACCTGTTCAGGTGAGGGCAGATTTCAAGGTTTTGCTGCTAACATGTAAAATACACAATGCTATGCACCCGCTTATCTCACAGTGCCGATTGAGCCTTATGTGCCGGTACGTGCTCTTTGGTCTTAAGGTGCTGGTTTTTTTGTGTGTACGAAGGGTTAAGAAGAAGGCGCCGGGGGTTAGAGCCTTTGCTTGTCATGCCTCAGCCTTGTGGAATAATACGCCTGCCAAAATTAGACTGTTATGGGGGTATCTCACCTGCGATTTTTCGCATGCGGTAAATTCTTCGACCTGATTTTTCGAGACTTTTTCACGTTTTTTTGAAACACACGATTGTCGCGAAAGATACGCGAGATGTTAGCGTGATTGTCTCACTGCACTGACAAGTCTGTATGGCTGCACTCTATTTTGCCTTTTTGTCGCATGCATCGCAAACCCCTCGCAACTACAGGTGACAATGAGGAAATTTTCATCTTTTCAAAAATTCCCACGTGCAATTTTCGACAACTTGCAACCATTCTGCGAGCCCGTGACTGTTGTGAGGCTTTTTTGCAAATGAAAAGCGCAAATTTGCGATTACCATCACAAATTGGCCGCAAAGCAAAAAATTGCAGGTGAGACACCCCCTTTAAATTTAGTTAAAACATTCAAATTTAGATTAAAATTGTACCTCTTTCATGCCTTTTTAAATTATTATAATATTAGTACACTGAAATGTGATACTGAACCCTTTTTTGTATGCTCCGTTACTTTTTTTATTAGTTTATGACTAATTGGAGAGACATTTTGTTACTAATGCTGTGGGTTTTAATTTTGTTCTTATGATGTTTTATATATTTTTTTATAATTGCAATTTAGATTTTTTTGCCTTGTGTTCTGTTATTAATTTTATGGCTGTTAAACATTTTGTGACATTCATATAAATGTCACAAAATGCACAAAGTGCACAAAGTGCTATACAAGTTAAATAATAACAATAATAATAATAATTTTTCTAAGAGTTTAATAATAATTATTATTCAACTCTGAGTTTATCCACAGTGACAGATATGCCAAAAGAAACAACCAGAGATGATATGGTGCCACCTGTCGATCTTTTGATCGACGTGAAATGTGATCTTAGGTTTGGACACCAGTTTTTGAAACAGCGATGAAGTTGGCCATACCTTGTTAAAACTGTTTTATTTTCAAGTACCCAATTGTACAGTTTTAAATTTAACTGTGAGCGTCTGCACTACCAAGCTTGATAATGTGAATCCTTCAGCGGGCACCAAATGGTAGCCTTCATTTAAAAGCATAATCCCCGGCTAAGAAAAACAAACAGACTGACCAAGTTTGAAACAAGTCAAACTCATGGCGGTACAGAATATAATCTACCCATAAATGTAATACCTCAATCTAAAGTCAGACATTACAGTGATGGCAAGAAATCCCAGCTTCCTGGTAAAATAATTGACACATTTCTGGGAAATAACTATTTTTTGCCAGAAGAAATTTTCAACCCCAATGCTGTGTAAAGGAATAAACTGATTTCAAATGTGTTGATGGTAAAAACAGGAGGATGATTGAATGTTTTCCCCACTATGAACTGCGGCACATGATGTACTCTTGCAAGGAAAAATGCAATAGATACAAAGATGGGTAGAGTGAGAGAGGGCGGGAGGGGACACAAAGACAAGCGTGAGAGGAATAACTGAATTTGTAGTGGAGGAATTAGAGAGGATGCAGTCTCCTGCGAGTCTCCTTCAGCTCTAAATGAGGTGTCTATTGAGATGGAGTTGAGATAATTGTGCCAAATCAGCGAAAGCTCTGCAGGTGCACAATGACAGGCGGGGCTTGGTGGGTCTCTCGATTCACATCCACTCCAAACTCTTGTCTACCACTTCAGTCAGCTACTTTTGATGACATTTATGGTAACATCCCACGTTTAATGTTGATTCCCATGCTTCACTGTAAATGTTTGAAGCTTGCTTGTGTGTAGGTTAATGTGTGGACCCTGTGTGGATTAGAGAAGATCCAAAATAAATTCAGCACCCAATTCTTGTTTTTTAAAGTCATAATTGATGTATCCTGTACAATCATTCCACCCTGACAAAAGAACAGTTCAAAGAAATCATTAACATCCCAAAATTAGGATGACATTCATGCCCATGATGAGTGTATGTAAACTTCTGACCACAACTGTATATGGCTTGTAAAAGTCTCGACCCTGAATATAATCCTACACCATTTTTTTTCAGATGTATTTTCTGAGAAAAAACTACAATCGTATATTTGGAACAATGTGGTATTAACACTAACCACGGTTAGCATTTTCTTAACGATAGTCCATCAGTAGTCCTATACAGGTCCTGAATCTCAATTGAATATTAATTCAATTCTAAATAATTGTATGGTGACCAAAAGGACTAGAAGCACATATTCTAGAAGAGTGGACTCACTTCATCTCTGTTATCACATGATTACTTGATGAACTAAAACATTTTACGGCCAGTGCAAGGAGAGATATTGAATGAACAAGAAGGAAAATCATAAAGTGAATACCTCTACCACGTCCTGGATATGACTCATCTCTCCATGCATTAATGCCACAATTTATGGGGTTCCTTCTTTTGATAAAATTGATCACTCCAATAAGTTTCATAAAGATTTGTTCCTAAATTTTGGAATAGTTCCACTAAACAGCCAGACAAATGTCAGTGAAAACATAACCTCCTTAGGTAAGTATGAAGAGCATTTCCTAAAAACTTTATGCTTCCATTAAGACTTCTAATCTGATGTGTAATTGATACAAAAAGTCATTTGATGCTTGCAGGGATGAATCTCATCAGGTACCAACATTAAGCCAGAATGGCTGCACCCTGAAATTCCCACTGTGGAGCTATAGTCACTGATGATCTGGACACAGTGTTCAATGAGCTAATGTTCCCTGGAAACACATGCAGCTCCGGTCGACGTGCAAATGTAAAAAGATTTTTGTCTGAGGACACAAGTCAAACCAAAAGTTTGTTTGATGGATGTTTTGAGCTGACTGGTCGAAGTGGAGGGTCTCACTGATGACATCACGATACCAGATGGAAAACAAAAGATGTAACGGTGATGGACACTTCTTTTCTAAGGTGTGATATGACGTGAAAGCAAACAATTAAACCTAAAAATACCTTTGAATCCATCTCACCCACTCCATTCCTGCCAGAGTTGTTTTCCCCCGTATCCATGGTAACCTAATTAGAGTTGTACAAACAAGAGGAGTGGGATTGCTGAGGATGAATTTGTCCGAATCAATCAGAGGGCATTGTGCTCCATAACAACCACTCAGCTTCAACCTTTAGGCTTGAAAGAACACTGTGAACCAGCTGTAGCCACCTGCAGGTGCTGCTGCTGAGACAAACCCACATAAATGTGCCTCGTATACACAAACATGCGCGCGCGCACACACACACCATAATATCACAATCACTATCTGTTATTTTTGGATTATCCCATTTATAAATGCTGTAAATATGAGCGAAAAGCAATATCTGTGAGATTACCTTCACAAAGGTGTATTCTGTAAGACAACAGCATTGTCTTTTTGGAAACAAAAATTAAGAGAACTGCAGTGTCTTGTTTCCTTTTTTTGCATTAAAGACAATATGCAGGCAAAATTTCAAAGAAGTGAAAGCATTTCTTTTCCCCCACGAGCATCCATACAAGTTCCAGGTGAACAAAAGATGTGAGTAAAACTAAAACTTTGTTTGATCATGTTAGATGTCAGTACGACCAATCTCAATAAAAGTATAGCTTTTAAACTCTACTTACTGTATGTTTTTCTATTTACTGTATGTCTCTGGGTGCTGAGCCTTTGAGATTGAGAGACGCCTGGGAAGAGCTTATGGAGTCATGAGGTCGCTGGACAGAGGTGTTTGGTGATGCCAATATCTTTGCAGGGGAATGAGGTCCGAGTCTTTAGGGTCCTGGTGCTTCTTGTCTTACTGTATTGTGGTGAGACTTGTTCACTAACCAGTGACCTAAGACGACTACTTGATGTTTTTGGCACTAGGTCTCTTTAGAGCAGTGGTGCCCAACCCTGGTCCTCGGGGACCCCTATCCTGCATGTTTTCCATCTCTCCCTACTCTGCCAAAAGCTCATTAGCTGATTCAGGTGTGCTCAGCCAATCAAGAGCTAACAGACACCTGAATGAGCTCATCAGCTTTTGGCAGAACAGGGAGAGATGGAAAACATGCAGGATAGGGGTCCCCGAGGACCAGGGTTGGGCACCACTGCTTTAGAGGATCCTTGGGTACCACTGGAATTATATTCTGTCAAATGAATGGTTACTTAGGGAGACTCAGATTGTGAATACCACTTGCATTGTGCGTGAACTTCACCTATGACATTTTGGCATTTTTCTGGGCATGATTCGGCACACAGGAGCCTAAGTGTTGAGATCCCCAGTGACTGGAGAAGGCCAAGGGGACACCCACGTTTTACCTGGCAGTGGTAGATAGATGATTACTTTCAAGTGGTGGAGATGGACCATTTGTCAGCCAGGGTGGGTGCCATCCAGAACCCAAGACAGGTCCGTAGTGTGGCAGCTGTGGTTATACACTGCACCAGCGCACGCTCCCAGAGCTGACCTGACTGTATGTTTATGACATAAGCCCTCTACAGGCCCTGAAGTCCACCGGGCTGGTGCTTATCCTAGAATACCGTAGCATGAATCAGATGAGAGTCTCCGACTTCTTCTGGATGGGACGCTATTCCACCACAGGTTATTCCTCCAGCCAAGACGGGTACCCCATTTACAGCTGGGTGGACTGGGAAGATGCAGATGAAGTATCTCAGGACACAGACAGGTAGTGTGAAGCACAGACTTGGAATCATACACCTGCATATATATTGGTAGGTCAACTCCTATCCCACAGAGCCACTTGCTCTAGGCAAGTGGCAGGGCAACTGTAAAAGATCTGATTAATACCTCAATGCTTCAAATTCCTGATGGTGCTTTTACAAGTCAAGTCAATCTTGAGAGCATGCGCTGGTGTCTCCGCATCCTTGACATCACGAAACCGCCTTCGGTCATGGATGCCAACCACCCAGGCAGACAACAAGTCCATCCCCTCCTCTCAAAAGCAGTCATCTATCTGCAGCTGCCAGTTGAAGCATGGGCATCCCATTGGCCTTCTCCAGCCACGATGGTCCTCAACATTAGGGCACCTATGTACTGGAGCAGGCAGAGAAACGCTCCACGTGGCCAAAATGTCACAGTTGACGCTCCCACTCAATGCAATTGATATTTCTCATCAGTCTCCCTAGGGAACTGCCCATTTGACAAAAAGTCATTCCAATGGTACCCAATGAAGAGACCTGGTACCAAAGACATGCAGGAGCTTATTTTGGGCTGACACAAGCTGCACTTGTGCCACCAACTCATACTTGTGAATTAAGTAGATGAGAGACATCACTCAGCAGTAACACTGCAACTGTCTCCCTCTGCAAGACAATCATGTTGTGCCAGATTCTCTGCATTCTGCCCAGAAATCTATGCAGTAAGTCTTGGATTTCAAACAATAATCTCACTATTCATTACATTTTTTTTGTTAATCCCTAAATGTCTTTGTTTCTCTGCAACTATAACAGAAGAGTTATTTTTCGGTTGCTTGATTATGCAATTCCGTTTGATATTTTTGTTACTTCTCAACTGTGCAAATAGGAAATATGAGCACAAACATGCTTTGGTTTAAGATTGGAGCTTCACGCAAACTGAGAAAACAGACAAAATCAAATACAAGCTGGATGTACCAACACACACACACACACACACCCACCACCTTCTACCAATATAATGTGAAAATTTCTGTGTACGTGTTGCCCCCAATGCACCTCTAGTTTGAGAAATGGACTTTGCATAAACTGGTATCTAAACCTTTTTCAGTCCAAATAAAGTACTTAATCCTCTTCTTTATAAATACAATTTTATGTCAGCTCATATCCGTGCAAATACGAGGAACAGTTTAGCTATTAATGAACATGTACCAGTGTGAATTTGGCGTCTAAGCAGGAAAAAACTAACTTAAAATTTCTGTTTGTTAAATAACTGTGTTTGCACTGATATTCCCAATATAAAGAACAAAGCTGTGTGTGTGCGTGTGTGTGTGTGTGTGTGTGTTATATTTGTGTGGAAAGCATCTGGTCAGGCGCTAACTTCAGAGAGACTGCCCGTCTGGTGCCGTCACCGTGGTGCCACAGTGGCGTCCATCTCTATGCAGGACACCTCAGCATTAGCCAGTCTCTTTGGCAGCTGATTGGCTCGTTCTGTCACCCCCGGTAACAATGACTGTCTTGACTCCCAGTGTGGCTGCTGCAGCATTTATTGGGACTGATAGACGTGCACCCTGTGCTGTCTCTGATCACTGACACATGGTGTGTGCGTGTGTGTGTGTCTGTGTGCGCCCCCTTTTTGTTCTTATTGCAGCTTTTCCAAGAAGATGTGCAGAAACAAAACACACATCTGATGAACTTTGAATGAAACAAATTTTTTTTCATGACAACATAAATATGTTGCCATTACATGTAAACATAAAAAATCCCATTATAAGATGCACCCTCATTACACATTTTGATCTAGCATAAATAAAAACCACATTTTCACTTAAATGTGGGTTCAGATTATTATGGTCTTGTGCTCTGCATGCCGCATTGTTCCGTGACAATGTTTACCACCCCAGAACTGTTGGTGGTGCTATACTTTTCTTCTGCTTGCCCTTCATCAATAAACATTGCCAGCATTAGTCACATCATATGCTCATCTACATTAGCTGCACCTATTTTGGACTTCAAACTATTTTTTGAAGAAAATGAACAGCTGTTCCAAAACGGTGAAAGTTTCTGTTTTGACGGTACAAGTTCCGTAAACAAATATGACACCATTCCGCGTGGTTCGATCAATGAGCTTTGGTAACTAAAACCCGTGCTTCATGGTTGGAGTTTGGGAATATTTTG
>OMMV01140678.1:0-15127 GCA_900302635.1 Chatrabus melanurus
GCCCAAGGTGTATCTCAAAGGTGATTCAGTGAAATGAAATACAGCAGCTCATAAATAAGCCAAACATGAGCAGGAACTGAAGTGTAAAACAGGAATGTTGTTGTTGGTAGCTGTCGGCATCATCAAAGCAACTTCCTGAATTGTGGCTTCTATTGACATGAAGCCTTTTGGCGACACTGCCCTACTGAAGAAGAAAAGAAGAAGAGAAAAAAAAAAAAGAAGCACAGTGAACTTTGCAGCGAGTGCATACTTCCCTATTCAAAATAGTTTGAAATCAACCATCATAAATTAACTCTTAGTGTTGAATCCAGATCAGCAACACTGATATGGTTTAGTTCTTTGTAAGGAGGGTCCAAATTATGGAATTCTTTGCTTCCACGTTTTGTAAATTTGTCTCCACTGTAGTTCTAAAAAAAGCCCTGAAATCACCGTCTGCTGATATACGAAGGGTCCAGCTAATATTTTCCATAGACCTCTTATGAATAATAACAACAATAATAATAATAACAATAATAACAACAGGCGGTCATCGGAGGGCTTTTTGTTTTCACCAGCGTGCGTCTGTTAACAAAATCTAATTAACCACATTTTTTATAGTTAAGTCCCACCCATGGATGAACCCATGAATTTTTCAGGTTCAGGGGTCAAAGGTCAAGGTCACAAGCCAAAAGTCAATTTTTTTTTTGCCCAAAGCAAAAACTCCTAAATCAGAGGCGTTTCACCCATGGTTACCATTAGACATGAATAGGAAGTCAAACGTGGCTTTTTCAAAACATACACCGATCAGCCATAATACCGTGACCACTGACAGGTGAAGTGAATAACGTCGATTATCTCCTTACAATGACGCCCGACAGTCGGTGGGATATATTAGGCAGCAAAGTTTACACTTCGTCCTCGAAGGTGACGTGATGGAAGCAGGAAAAATGGAGGCACAGTGACTTTGACGACGGCCAAATTGTGATGGCTGGAACGACTGGACCAGGGCGTCTCCAAAACTGCAGCTCTTGTGGGATGTCCCCGGGTCTGTAGTGGTCAGTACCTACCAAAAAGTGGTCCAAGGAAGGAAAACTGGTGAACTGGTGACGGGGTCAGGGGGCGGCCATGGCTCAATGATGCACATGTGGGGGAGCCAAGGCTGTGGCCCATGTGGTCCGATCCAACAGAAAAGCTACTGTAGCTCGAACTGCCGAAAAAGTTAATGTTGGTTCTGACAGAAAGGTCGAGTTGAGTCCATGCCTCGATGGGTCAGGGCTGTTTAGGTGGCAATAGGAGGACCTGCACAATATTAGGCAGGTGGTCACAATGTTATGGCTGATTGGTGTTCCATCGCGTTTCACCTCGTGTGTCCTTGAAGGTGACATTCAAGGCCACACAGTGGCAGGCTTTGCACTCGATGGAGTCCCTATCTAGTTTGTTTTCTTTGTTTTGTCGTCTTTGCTCATATTTATCATTTATCAATCAGTCTTCTGGAAACTCTCATACCACATGTTCATATGTTCTTAATCTGTAAATGACAGAGTTAGTGTATTCTTGTATATAGTGTGAATACATGTCCCCGATACGTGTGCACATGTATGTGTTTACTTGTTTAAAATATGGATGCGTTGTTGTTAAATATGTCTCAATTTTTTACTGCGTTTAAATTTTTATTGATATGCGTACAAATGATACATTACTGTACTTTTTTCCTGCAATATGCTGTCCAGAGAATGCCACTTTGCAATCCTATGGTGTGTTTTTAGGGAATTCTCTTCCACCATTTCCTACAATTATTATACTGCACACTTTTGACTTTTATACATGTGTAAATAAACTAACTAACGAATAATTAAACTAGCGTTATCCCCAGTCATGAAAACAATACGTGTGGATCCACTGATCAGACTTATCCCATTTTGATTGGAGCCCTTGACTGATCGATACAGTACTTCATAAATACTGGAGATACAGTAAATCTGCACCTTCGTGTACATGACGCACAAAGTGCAACCCAATAAGACTGTTTTTTCTTTACCTCATGACCCAATTAAACTGCAGATGGCATTATGGTTGTCATGGTAACTCTTCCACCCGTTTGGTGTACCCACGGTGGGTTTGGTCGTTTGTGCTCGAGAGGGTGTGGCGATGCACCGCTAAACATCCATCAACGTGGGTGTACACGCTAAGCACACGCATTTAAGGCTGCATGCATTATTTTGGAGGAACACTCAACAGTGAGTGTTTGTCTCGTTATGTGGACCACAGAAGCCAGACAGCTCTGGTAAAGGAGACGGGACTGTGGCCTCAGGAGCAGCAGATAAGCTCAGAGATCAGTGCGAGGGGTGTGAAGGGAAGAAGGGAGGGGTGTGTCTGAACATGCAGCCCCTCTGGGTAGACAGGCAGTGACATCCAAAGCACTTCCTCCCTCGTATTCCCTCCAAGTAAGCGTGCTTTTAAAGCAGAGAGAGGCAGGCTGAGGATCTTCAGACATCCATCACCGGGGTGCGCCATATAAGCTGCAAAAGCCAGCAGGATAATGCGCAGGCATGAAGGTCTATCAGGCTCCACCTACTGGTCAGAGGGTTGTTTACGCATCACTTTCATTTACCTGCATTGGTATCAGTGCGGGAGGAACATGATGCCCTCTGTGTGGCCAAATACGGTATGAAATATACAACAGTATGGGAAAGTAAAAAAACAAAATTTAAGGAATGGATAGAATGTGCGGCTGGGGATGATACCAAAACTTTTCGTCTGTACTGCAAATTAGTGACTGTAATTTAGAAACACTGTATCACATTGTAGACCATCACTGTAGACCATTGTTTGGTCTGCTTGTTTGTTTTTACGTAGGGCATGTTTGTGTGTTCTTTTATGGACCTCGAGTCTGGTAATAAAGATGATGATGATGATGATGATTGTTCCGGACTCCATATCGTGAATACAGTATGAAATATACAACAGAATGGGAAATTTAAAAATGAAATTACAGAATGGATAGAATGTATGACTGGGGATGATCAAAATTGTTTGCCAGTAAGTAATTAAATAAATTAATTGAATAACGGTAATGTTGCGAAACCCTGTGAAAGGAAGACATGCTGAACGTTCACCTGCTGGACGGTTCACAAAGTGCATCCATATCAAATTATCAATTTCATAAGGCTACAGTCAGCACAGGGTCTAGACATGCACTAGCATGTACGCTGCTTGTCTTACCACAAGTGTGTTAAGTTCTTAGAGAAGCAATCCTGACTTTGGGTGTGATGATGCCGTTATGAAGAGGGAGCTTAAGAAAAACGAAATGATCTCTCATCAAATCCCACAATGCTTTTTTTGAGTGATTTGATAGTGTAATCCCTGCGTTCTTCTTTGAGCCTTTGAAAAAAAAGAAGAAAAAAAAAAGAAACAGCAATGGGAAAATATTTAACATAGCTAAGGTTGAATTTGGTGGAATAAACTACAAATCTCCAAGGCATTATAAAAACTATCTAGCATGTGAAAACCCCATCGACTGAGAAGGAAGTGGATCCGGCCCAGGGTGTTTTCCACATTACAAGAAGCCCTAATATCAAAGGAGATAACAATTCCAGCTGTGTGCTGTTGCTGCTATGCAGAGGATCATCTGGAGGAGTCATCCTCACTGGCAGCTACACCCTTTCATTCACCACCGCTGCAGCAGCAGGCTGCAAAACATGCTGCACACGGCGCCGTATTATTCATGCACACAGGAGTTCGTGCAAAAAATAAAATTAAAATAAAAAAAATTCACAACTAAAAGACAAGTTTTAGGATTAATTCTATGAAAGAGACACGCAAAGATAAACGACAGCAGGGACTTGTTGCAAAAGGTGCTTCTATTTAGTTTGATGCCTTCCTTACAGCAGGGGTGTGGAATATGGAAGAAGAAAAGAGGGGAAACAGTTGTACACTTTATCTCTATTCTTAATAAAGCCTTCAGAAGCTTAATTAGAGGATGAGGTTCTTGCACGCGATGGGTCTGGCCTTAGGCAGATGCTCGTAACAGCTGAGCTCCAGCGCTTCTTTGGTGCGGATCCGCTCTGAAGCATGCCGTCTATTTGGCCCTTCAGGCCAATCAGGCAAAGGGTGGGAGCGGAGATGGCAGGTGGATCAAGTTTGAAAAAACACGACTGCCAAGGCCTCAGACCCCCAAGGAGAGAAAGATTCACGGGAGAGCATCCTTAATTTATCTCGAACATTAGCAACACTGTGCGTTTCGGTCGGCAGAGCGTGGCATGGCTTATCACTGCTGGAATGTGACCGCAGTAATGTTGTGTACATTGCAAGAGTTATCTCGCTGTTAAACTGCGTTTTGACTTTCAAACGTGCAGAACCCCGGTTCAACACAGTTCATTCTCCGCTCAGGAGAGGCGAAATATTTACAGAAAGAGCTTTAATGTTTGCAAGACAGCTGTCATCTAGTGCGTGGTGAAGCAGGCCGGGTCTGGGACCATGCACCGGTGCTGTGCATCACTAGATCCACTACACCACGGAAGCGCCTTGGGTCCCGGATGACAATCACACAGGCAGCCAATCAGTCCATCCCCACCTCCTGAAAGTAGCCATTTATCTGCCACAGCGAGGTAAAACGTGGCCGTGCCCTTGGCCTTTTCTAGCTGCTGGGGTCCTCAACACTCTGGATCAACGCCCAGAGAAAGGCGCTAAAATGTCAGACCTGAGGTTCGCCCAATGCAAGCGGCACGCCTCATCTGAGTCTAAGTAACTGTTCATTTGACACAAAGGCATTCTAGCAGTACTCAAGGATCCGCTGAAGAGACCTGGTACCAAAAACATCCAGTCGTCGCCTTAGGTCACTGGTTGGAGTCCAAGCCTTACAACCACGCAGGCAGACAGAGAGCACCACACCCTAAAGACGTGGACCTTTGTTCTCCTGCAAAAGTATTGGCATCGCCAAACACCTCTGTCCACGGACGTTCATGACTCCGTAAGATCTTACCAGGCGTCTCTTGATCTCAAAAACCAAGGACCCAGAAAGGACCTTCCTTGTCGAAGCAGGAAGTTCAAAACACAATGTTGCTGCTAAAAGGATCTCTGAGAAAAAGTTACAGACTAAGGGCCCTACCTTGAAGATGTACAGCGCACCGTCTAAAGCGGCACGTGCTTTAGACGTAGGTATAATTCCATTCCATTCTCTCGACGGCACTCACACAGTAGCACTCCTCCATGGCACTCTCAGCCTCTGCTTCTTTCTTCCACATTTTGCTTCCAATCACTCAATTATATGTTTGTTTAATCTGTATAAACTGAAGCTGTATATGAATATGAGCAATTCTCCCGTGGAATGTAATTCCGTACAGACGAAATCCCATCCGTTGTATGACAATCCAGTATGGCCATTTATTTATGCTGAACGGGATTTTGTCTGTAACGGAATTACATCCCACTGCAGAATTGCCCATATCATAGCAATAAATCTCATGCTGATCATTTAATGTGAGCTATAAATGTATTTTAAAATAAAATTAATCAACTTAAACCACCTATTCTACATAGTCAAAATCAAGACGTTTTATCAGTGGCGAACAAGTTGAATCATATATCCTGAAAAGAAAAGAAAACCACCCTATTTTACATGTACTGAACCATGGGTTGTGTACCATTAAAAAAACGTGAGGTCTGCAAGACCGACTACGAATTATAATGTCATGTTCAGATGTTTATTTTTGAAGTGATTACACAAAATGCACGGTTAAAAACTTTAGGCAGAATGTTCGCAATGTGGAAACTGTAGATCCACAAGCCAGGTGAAGTGAAATTATTCCATAATCCTAATTTTGTGCAAGTCTTTTATTCTATATCTGTATGAGGAAACCTGACAGGAATGTACCGTGACTTAGGAACCATGATTCATACCAAACAGTTAGGGAGGTGGCACCTTTACACCCTGTACCCCACCGGATACCTCACACAACCAGTAAGGGCTGCCAAATGCCACAGTCTTTGTAGAAACACTAGGGGGCAGTAAACACCAACATCCAAGTTTTCAGTATAAATTCTGGATGTTTTATGGCCACAAATTTGCAGTGTCCCACCTTTTAAAATGGCTATGTAATGATACAAATCAGAGATGGGTACGAATAGGGTTGCAAAGGGGCGGACAATTTCCGGTAAATTTCCAGAAACTTTCCAGAACCCTTCCATGGGAAGTTGAGTTTGGGAATTTTGACCATTTTTTGAACAATTTTCAATATTCCAAGTTGGAAACTTTCCATGGAAATTAACGAGAATATATGACAACTAACGGAAATTAATGGGAATTAACAGGAATTAACTGTAAATTTGGTGTAATTTATACAAACTATCAGATACAAACAAATATAAAAATTTATTTTGTCATAAGCATACAACTATGCAAACATTTCTCATACAAATTTTTTTTTTTTAAATGACAATTTTGACTGGTTTATTTGTGAGTAGAACATTAATCGACTCAGTTGGGATCAAATGCATTAGTGTGGCTTCAGTAGTCCTGCTGTAGCGTGCAGGATTCCAGAATTATCTGTGCATGTTATGGAGGAATGCACAGTGCATGTAGGGGGTGTGGCCTCAATAGTTCTGCAATAAGTAGTGTGCTGTGTGCATGTGATTGAGAAATGCACAGTTCAGGGTAGAAATTCAACTGAATTTGCATGAAATCTGGAGGTTTTAACCAATATTATGCTGGAAGATGGTTTCCAATTTATTCCTGTTAATTCCCATATTTTCCCGTTAATTCCCATGGAATGTTTCCCCACTTTGAAAATTCCCGTAATTTTGCAACCCTAGGTATGAACATACTAAACATAAAGGACATCCACCACATAGTTGCCAAGGTGTTGGCCACTGAGGTGGAAAATTCATTTTTTTAATTTTATTTTTTATTTTTTTTGTCGATCAAGCTAACTGAGTGCTACATGTTGATTTTACAGGAATTGGGGAATGGGATCAAATCTGATATCATACCAAACATGAAGGAGATGTAGCCACAAATAGATGGATGGATGAATGGACACACATGAGGATTTCTACAAACCCCACATGGGCCTCTTTCCCAGTGGAGGAGTGTTTCTGATCACTTGGCAGACCAATAATACTCTGTCTTCATTCTGAAGGGTCCTGCAAACTGCAGGTCTGACAGTTAAACTCCCTTAATCTGTGATGCATTATGTACAGACTACTTTGTGTTTTCAGAATTATCTCCTTGACAGGAAAGCGGAGAGAAAAAAAATTAATCTAAAGCCCGCGTCTAATCTCATTCTTTGTGAGGCAGCAAATCTGAGATCTGAGTCATAATGCCAGAAGTGACGTGCAAACATGATGGTAATCGTAAGGGCCAAGAAGACGCAAGAAAGGAGGATTTTTTTTTTCCCAAGAAAATGAGGGCATCATATTTTTTTTTTTAAATTTTCCCTGTAATGTTTTTTTGAATGAGTGCATGTACAAAGACAAAAAGCATCTTTGTTTGCTTGCTGCTGTTCTCCCGCTGCACTTGTGGGAAAGGAAAAAAAACAACTGCTGGGCTAATAAACAAGTTCTTAACAGCGTGTTAATGGTTTTCTGTGGTTGACCTTCAGCAAATTAGCACATCTGTAACTGCGACTGTGGATCTGAGCAGAGGGAGTCAACTATCTGTAAACATGGACCCCAAACCGTTCTACAGAGAGAGGGCACCAGAGCGCCGCCGTCCGTGCACACAAAGCAACGTGCAGCACGGCTGGAATTTTGTCAGATCACTGCACCACCGGCTGAATTGATCTTAAGGGGCACGACCAGAATGCTCTCTGATGCAAACTGCAATGCCATAAAGTCAATGTTGCATAACTCAAGTGCTGAGCGGATGTGCTTTTATCTTCATCAGTTGTTGAGTCACTCCTTATCATCATACAGTCCTGGTAAGAATTATTGGCACCACTGATTTTTGAGTACAGATTTTTAAAAATATAAAATAAAAGGCAATAAAAATGACTAAGTTCAATTAAAAAACACAGACATTGGTGCCCTTTGATGAATTTACAGTAAATCATCGCTTCTGCAGCCAGTCAGATGATGGATACATGATTTTTTTTTTTTTTAGACTGCATTTACATCAATAATTAAGAAATACAAACAGTATGGTACTCTATGGTAAATCTGTCTGGAGTAGGCAGTTCTCAAAAACTGAATGACCATGCAAGAAGGACACTAGTGAGGGAAGCCACCAAGAAACCTGTGACAACTCTGAATTGTAGGCTTCTGCAGCTGTGAGTGAAGAAACTGTGCACAGTGCATCTTTTTTGTCTGTTGCATCAACAGCTACACAACTTCATAACAGAGAAGAGTTTTGTTTCAAGAAACCGGATCAAGTCTAGGCTCATGTCTTCCATGAGCCTTCTGGCAAACTGAAGCTGAAATGTTTTTGTTTTTTTCCCCCCGAAGAAAATCATTTCCATTCCACCATGAAGCTGTGGTGATGCAACGCCAGAGACACCAATAACTCCTTCAGAGCTGTCATGGGTGTCTTGGTGGTTTCCCTCGCTTCCTTCTTTTTTGCATGGTCATTCCTATTACAGTATGATTCCATGAACCTGTATACTAACTGGCGATGCAACAGATAAATGTTACACTGGAGTTTCTCCAATCACAGCCACAGCAGCCTATAACTCCTTCAGACTTCTCTGGGTGTCTTGGTGGCTTCCCTCACTAGTCTCCTCATTGCACAGTCAGTTTTTGAGAACTGCCTACTTGACACAGATTTACCATACAGTGCCATACTGTTTGCATTTCTTAATGATTGATGTAAATGAAGTCCAAAAAATATTCAGTGACTCAGAAACGTTAATGTATCTTAACGCAATGTTCACGTAAGAAAACTGGCTGTAAAAGTGAATATTTACTCTTCAAAGTATGCCAATAATTATGTCACAGATTTTTTCCATAGATTTTGTTGTTATTGTTCAATAACTTTGGACATTTCATTAAAATTAAATATTCTGGGGCGCTCGTAGCTGAGGGGTCAAGGCGCGTACCACATGCCGCAGAATGCACTCAGCAGCATCCCAAGGTTCGAATCCCGACCTGGGTGACCTTTGCTGCATGTCTCTCCCTTAAATATTTAAAAATTTAATATTCTGATTGTACAAAATTGGTTCATTTGCATTTATTACTGAACATATTTTAAAATCCACCTTTAAAAAAAATTAGGGGTGCCAAAAATGTTGACATGCAGTGTTTGAAAAGCCAAAGAATAATACTTGGGTTAAAAATTACATGGAAAGTTTGGATCTCTCTCTGTATCTGAACCTCTCTGCAGGTTCCTGATGATATTGATGTCCACAGCGGATCCATTACGTTTCTCAGCGTGGAGAGAAACCTCACTGGTCTTGGAGAGCTACCTCCTTATGAAGGACTTCTTTATGAGCAACTGTGGAAAACATAAGCACGTCGACAACAGATAAGAAGGAAAAAAAAAACAAAACAAAAAAAAAAAACTTGCACATGAAAGGGAACTGATAAGAAATGCTGATTTGTGATAAAGAGTCCGAGACTGAACATGCAGAAAAGCACTACTACCAGGGAGATGAAGGCGTACGATAGCGCGTGCTGAACTGAAGGTGGCGAAACACAAGCATCTAAAAAATTAAATAAAAAATGGAGCGACACTGAAGAGACAGAAAAAAGGAGAAAGAGAGAGAGTGGGGTGAAGTGTGTGTATGTGCATCCTGTCTTTACACCTGTGAGTAATCTTGCGTCCGTCTGCGCACTTTGACAATCATCTCTGAAGGCTTCGCTTCCTCTCAATGGGCCAGATGAATATGTAATCTGTCCGCTTTCATGCCCATCCTCTATTTACAAAAGTCATTTATCAAGAAAGAATGCCAAATTTTGACTTGTTTGAAGTTTGTCAGACATAAGGATTGGTTCCATTTTTGTGTTTTGCTCGAGATAAATGGACTCGTTGACTCGTTTTAAACGACTGTACAAACTGATGGAAATTGCTTTTTTAACGCCCTAAATATGCGTGTTAAACTACTTTAACCAAGTTTGCTCTAAACCAACCCAAGCTCCTACAGATCACCGGCACGCAGTGGCTCAGTGGTCAGCACTCTCGCCTCACAGCAAGAAGGTCTGGGGTTCAATTCCACCCATGCCCAGTTCCTTTCTGTGCGGAGTTTGCATGCTCTCCCCGTGTCCGATTGGGTTTCCTCCCAAGATCAAAAACATGCCCTTGACCAAGGGCAGCGCCTCTCGTTCTGGAGATGGTCCCGTGGGTGTCAGACTATGGTTGCCCACTGCTCCTAGTGGTTGGACTGTGTTTTACTGCAATCAGGGTGGATTAAATGCAGAAGACAAGTTTCACTGCATGGACAATGACAATAAAGGCCCGTTTTCTTCTTCGGCGTTTTACATCTCTTCCTGCATAGTCCACAGTTGATGAGCCACGTCTGGTGTCTGTCTGCTCTTCATTGGCCTAACACACCTGGATGGCGCGGACATGACAGGAGAAAAGTGCAAGGCAAGGCAGATGATTTCCACCGGCACAGCTGGTGGCCACACACCTAAACTAACGGTAAAATATCTTAAACTAAACTCATTTTCACTTTTGGCTTCTCCCATTTCGCTCAGGATTACCACAGCTGCTCCGGTGTGGATCCCTTTGTTGATTTGGCATGAGTTCTACGCCGGTCGCCCTTCCTGAACCAACTCCAGATGTGCAAGGAGAATGGGCCACGGGTGGCCTCGGACCGTCTTCTTGAGAGGCGAGCATGCTGAGCATCTTTAACTTTGTTAATTTGGAGATAATCTGATTTTAGATGGATTAAAATTTTTGTACACCAAGGATAAACTGCTTCACACTGATAGTGTAAATAGATCATGTGGACGCTTGATGAAACGCAACAGATTTGCGCGATTGGGTTGTGGACTAAAGGATCTAGGCTTCTGAGAAATTTTGTTGAACCTTTTTTTTGGGCTATTCCCTTAAATTTTGTTGAATAAATGATTAAAGATGATATACACCAATTCCTGCCACTAGATGGTGCACTACTCCCAGCAACTCCGGACCAAAACAAGGCTTCCCTCTTCGGCCACTCCTCCCCCTACCCCCTACAGTTTGAGTAGAAGGAATGTCAGTTGGAGCCTTTTAACAGGTGGAACATCTCACTTTGGGAAAATCCAGATGTATGTTGATTGTAGTCTGACCACATTCTTGGTCAGAGACATTTTTATCCTCTGAACGCGGTTTCTTGGTGGAATGTCTGATGAATCACTAGTACTGTCCGCCATGTTCAACGCACAGAGTTATTTTGAGTACTACTGTCAGAGGGCAACGATTATACAAGGTGGAACTCACGTGCATGGGACTCTCATGCACTGAACATGCACGCATGACTGGTTCGGCTCTGTAAACAGGTAACAGAAAAGCTCAAATTAAAACACGCAGAGAGGGAGTTTTGTTTCTTTCTATGCGCAGAACGCAATTCAGCCACGAAATCTTTACATAGAAAATAGCTGTTGGCTGCCACCACTGACCGAGAAGGGAAAAGAAGCCAAAAAGACAATTGGGACAATTTCATTTACAATGGGACAACTGTCAAATATCATGGCAACAAACTCATAACATAAATTTTAACACAAAAAGTTATTTTTATTTAGTCTTCATTACAGCATTTCAAGACTGATGTCTTTGCCGAGTAAAATGTATGTATATTATATTTTATATGACATGTTACAAGTTAGATTATCTTAGGTGTTATTATTATTATGGTATTATTTTATCTATTATTCCCTTCCATCCATCCTTCCATCTTCCCTTCATTCCATCCACCAATCCATCCCCATTCATTCATCAATCCATCCAGGGATTAATGCTGTTGCATTAAATCTTGTCCTTTTGGAACAACAATTTCTTCTTACGTGGCACGATGCTGACCAAAAGTGGAATGGAAACAGTTTTTTCGCCATTAGATCACATGACACGCACCAGTCACATCCATCCGTTTTCTGAACTCTTATTCCAGTTAAGCGCCTATCCCAGCGGTCACTGGGTGAGAGGCGGGGGTACACCCTGGACAGGCCACCAGTCTATCGTGGGGCCGACACATAAAGACAGACAAACACATTCACACTCTCACTCACAAATACGGTCAATTTAAGGAGTCACCAATTCACCTAACCTGCATTTCCTTGGAAGTGGGAGGAAGCCGGAGCACCCGGAGGGAACGCACGCAAACACGGGGAGGACAACAGAGTCACGTGACATTCTAAAAATGCATGGAGCAGTACGCGTGGACCACCAGCGTAGGAGACAGAGAGCTTGTTAAACCTTATAAGAGATGAAGTTACGGAAATAACAACGGCTTGGCAATATGTAGCACGCTTACTCATTCCATCGCCACGACTGTTGCAATTCTATTTCTCGCAAGAGCCTCGCTTGAATGGCAGTTATCGCGAGAAAGGTAGCGGCCATGGCGCCAAAGCTGCAGAAACCGATGGGACAATTTTCAATTTAACGCGACAATGGCACAAGGCACGCGTCCTTCCCGATCTATGCCGCTACGCTAATGTTTAAAATGCCATTTAGAGCACCTTTAATCAATTGTAGAACTAATCTATAACCTAATTCTTAGCTGCGGCCGTAACCACAGAGCACACAACCAGAAAACCATATTAATCCTGACACATATCAAAGAGCTAACAATGACTTTTGATTGTGATAAATGGCACTTTTCCATCTGGAACACCGGAACATCTGCACACCGGGAGCAACTTAGGGATTAAGGACCTTGCCCAAGGGACCTTAGTGATTTTCCTGTCTGATGGGGAATCAAACCGAGGATGCTCTGGTCACAAGCCCACCTCTAGAGTATCACCTGCCCCTTCCTTTGTGGATTTCAACACCTATTTGTGTGCAGTCCGTACTCTGTTTTGCAAGAAATATAAAACTGCCCAGCTTTTAAAATTTTATGACTCCCAAGGTACGTAAACCTCCACAATGGACTTTCTGTTCCACAACTGCAAGAAGATCGTGTTGCACACGAACGCTCGAGCAAGAACTTTTAACTACAGAGGGTGAACGCTCAAACCTAAAATGGCAAAGCTGCATTTTAATTAATTGAGACCATCTATTGAGCTCAAGAAGATTTTGGACAGAACATCAGCTCAAGATTAATTTGATCCAACTGTTGCGAGATTTGGATGCCAACCAGTGACCTAAGGCGACGACTGCATGTCTTTGGTATTAGGGCTCTTCAGAGACCCAGGGTACCGCTGGAATGACTTTGTGTCGTAGGAATGGATACTTAGGGAGAGTCCGATGAGGAGAAACGCGGGCTTCGCGCATTGGGTCCTGGATGGCAACCAAACAGGACCCAAGGCGGGTTCCGTGGTGTGGTGGATGCGGCAACGTGTGGCACCAGTGCACGCTCCCGGTCCTGATCTGTGGAGAGCTCAGTCTAATTTTAAAATAATTAGTTATGACAGTTTGCTTTAAGGATTAGAACTGTGGAAGTGGCCGCGGCGCCGTCAAAGAGGTGTCAATGTTTTGTTCAGAGTTGACAGAATAATTGCTGTTTTTTATTTTATTTTATTACTGCAACGATAATGTTCGTGTGTAAGTACAGGTGTATCACAGAGTAGTCGTTAAAAGGAAAAGCAATTTACAGACCACAACATTTTCTCATTAAAACAGGCACCAGGATTGGAACCTGAAAACTGACAACAACAGACATGTCTTCTTAAATAATGGACGGTATTTAACAGGGTACGGCAGGTGTAATAACGTTGTCCCTCAAGCTAATCAGATGTGTTGTTTTGCAGCTGTGCCAATTAAAACTGTTTTTGATCAGACCCCGTCAGACTAACGGCTATTTTTCCTCACGTGTGAAAATATGACTTTAATATGCTATATGTTTAAACTCCATCCAAGTCTAACTCAACAACAAGGGTACTGAGCTCATGTCTTTTTCAGTGGTTTTTGCACTGATCAGCTGATCCAAACAAAAAAATTTTTATAGATAATTATAAGGATGCACACTATTGGATTTTTTTGCCAAGCGGTAACCTCCGTTGATGAAAAATGAAGCCAACGTGTTACGTGCCAAATCTGGCAGTTCCTTGAAGGGCGACTGGCTCCGAATAACGAGTCGCTCCCCGTAAACATCCATCTTAAACTGCCCAACTTTACAGCAGAAATAAGCATGTTTACAGCCTGGTACAAAAAAAACAAAATTTTGGTCTCAATAGCTCCTTTCCCCTTCATGATAACTGTACGGGGGTGAATTTATATATAACTCACCGGTTTAACCCTCATCAGTACACGGCGTGAAACTTACTAATCTGTACACCTGGGGTCCATGCGGACCCAACCAGAACTCCTACTTTAATAGTGTTAACATGTTTTTGCATTTATGCCAGTCGTGCAGATATCTAACATAACTAGATCAGGTCACTTTGCAACTATTTTGAAGAGAGATTTTTTTGAATATCTGGCTGAAAAACCACATTTCATTTTGAAAGACTTTTGAGAATTTGTTTTTCTCTTTTTCCAAACACGAGTCTTGAGTTCAAAAATTCAATACCTACCCCGACTCCCTGCTGCTGCTCTGATGCAAATATCCTGAATAAAAACAGTTCAGTAGTTATGGAAAAATTGACACAAGGCTCAAAATTTTGCTATGGAGTCCGACCAGATACTCGTACCATTATATCAAACTGGGGTCCAAGCGGACCCCATGAGAAAAATTGTTATGGAGCCCACAGTATTTAATCAAACTGGATGAAAATAAGTGAAATTGAAAACAACTGTATAGGTGACAATTACATAAAATTTCAGCTGAGTAAGTATAACGGTTCAGAAAATATATCAATATATATATATATATATATATATTTTTTTTAACTGATTAGGTTGAGCTATTTTAAGCCATAAAGGGCGTGGTCGCTTTGAGTGACAGGTAATGTGTCGGGTCCAGGGCCCTGCTAGCAGCGGCTACTAGCTGCTGCGGACTCAGCCGTGTTTGTCCTTTCGGAGCATTTTATTACAAATATCTGAGCTCTGTACAGTGAGTAGCTAAGGTTTGAGAAGAAAAAAAAAAAAAAGTCGCTAGATTTGTCGCTAGCCGCTTTTTGGGGGGGGGGGGGGGGTTGC
>OMMV01140735.1:0-11142 GCA_900302635.1 Chatrabus melanurus
GCACAACAACACCAATATCCAAACCGTAGGCAGCTCAGGTACTTGGACACCTTGAACATCTTTTATCTCAGCAAGGATGACCATCTTCCACTGCTGTTGAGGGAGCTTGGAAAGCTCTGCATTGCAGTGGCTGCACTGTCTGAGGTTTGGAGAACTGGAAATGGCCAGATCTCACTGGGTGGAAATACCTATTTTGGTCTGGTCACCCCAGTGGTCGGTGTACCGAGGTAGCGGCAGATGCTGTGGACCAGCTCCTTCCGATGGTGTCAGGTGCCACGCCTGACAATGACAATATTATGAGGCTCAGTCCTACACATTCTCTGGGTGTCTTGTCGGTTGTCTCAGTCTACGCTCTGACCGCGGTGAGTGAAATCTCAGTGAGGGAGGCTTTTTACTCGTAGCTTCACTCGATGATTGGCAACTGTCCCAGAGATGACACTCCACTGGTCATGGGTGATTTTAATGCGACTACTGTTACTAACAGCGCTAGTTACAAAGACTGTATTGATTCTCATGCATCTGGTAAATGCAGCAAAAACGGCGCAGTGCTCCTTGACTTTGCAAAAAGTTGGGGGATACGAGTTGCTTGAGGGTCATTCCATATGAATTAAACCGATTTCAAAAAATCTCCCCAGGTCATGGCCTCAGATTTGCTTCATTTTTATATATGTTTTATATTTTGTAGATTATGGGCCCAATATGAAAAATCCAAAATATTAGGTTCATACTCCAAATAGGTTTCCATCCAGAAGGGTCCAAAAAGGGGGAGTGGCGCTTTTTGCCGTGGACGCCTATTTTCTTGCCAACTTTGAAGGGCCATATCTCTAAAAGTATAACAGATTGATGTTTTTCAGTTTTGGTTTTTTTTTTTTTTTTTTTTTACTGGCGTAACCCCAATTTAAAACCAGCGTAAAAGGGTGTGACAGCATTTACTAGCGCTCCAGGTGCAAACTAAGTTGAATTTCTATTGCCAAACTGGGGACTGACACAGTAAATATATATAAATAACTCACCTTATTTGTTTAATCCATCACTGCTGTAACACAAGGATGAAAAAAAATACACACACTGCGCTCACATTCGTCTTCAAAACACAAAACGGCCATTCTGAAAAGATGGTTTAGGACGAGCTTGAGCGTTTTCATGGATACTTGACATCACACGTCAGAGGTCTATGGTTGCTATGACACCCAGCGGCACCCCGCTGACCACGCCCCTGTCTGTGATGTGTTCTGTACTTACAGCACTGGTTTGGGAGCTCCAGCGGGATGTGGTTCTGTCGGCACATATGAACGAAAGAAGACGCTAATCTGCAGGGAGCTTCAGCTGAGCTCAACTGGCACAGTGACAAAAACTGCCCGGGGTCCACCTGCAAATGCAGACATGCAAAGTTAAAAGGATTCAGACAAAATAATCATCGTTTAATCATTTTGATGAATTTATCAAGGTCAAACGCCAAAGGCTGGTAGAACTTCTCAAATATGAGAATTTTCTCCTTTTCTATTTATTACCTCTGAAAAAGAGCCAATATTCACTCAGTGGATAGTGCCAGTTAATGATGAATGGTGGAGAGGTAAGCCGAGGTTAAGGAAGAGTTGATTCGATTTAAAGTGGACCAGGATCCAAATATGTCATACAGACGGGTGACAAATTAAAGGAAAAATCTGCAGTGCATAAAGCGTTTTAATAAGGTGTTAAGCCACCATGTGCACTAACAGCTTCAGTCTTCCTCGTCATTGATTCCACCAGTCTGTGGAACACTAGCGGAGGGATGGAACACCTTGCATTCATTCATTTTCTGCCGCTTATCTGGGTCCAGGAAGCGGTGGCTAAGCAGCTCAGCCCACACTTCCATACCCCCAGCCAAGTCCTCTAACTCCTCCTGGGGGATCCCTAGGCGTTCCCAAGCTGGCTGGGAGATACAATCCCTCCAGCGTGTCCCGGGTCTTCCCTGGGGCCTCCTCCCAGTTGGCCGTGCCTGAAAGACCTCCCTAGGGAGACGCCCATTCTTCCAAAAGATATTCCCTCATTTGGTGTTTTGATGATGGTGGTGGAGAGTGCTGTCCAACACTTTGGTCCAAAATCTCTTAAAGGCGTTGAACCTAGTTTAGATCCAGTGACTGTGAAGGCCATAGCAGATGATTCACATCATTTTCATAGTCATTAAACCTCTCAGTGACCCCTTGTGCCCTGTGGATGGGAGATTGTTATTCGCAAAGAGACCACTCCCATCAAAACAGAAATATTTCATCACAGGAAAAAGGTGATCACTCAGAATTGATTTACAGTAACCCTTCCATCGAAGGGGCCAAGAGGCCCCAAAGTCTGATCTGATTATTTTTATGCCATTGCTGAGGGTTCCAATGTCTGGTTAAATAATTACATCTCAGGGTCTTTGGGGAAATGGTTAAAGGCTGTTTATTGCCCAGTGACTGCTGGGATAGGCTCCACCCCCCCATGATCATTAACTGGAATAAGCAGCTTCAGAAAATGGATGTTTATTGTCTCACTGATAGTTTTTACAGTTGTTTGCTGAACATTGTTTTCTTTTATTCTTGTTGGAATTCCCTTTCTTGGACATGTTGCCTGTAGGTTCTCTGCTGATCCCATCAGCAGTTCAGCCATAAATGGCAGCAGAGCTTCCTGATTTCCATCTAGTGGCGACTGTCAAAAAAAAAAAGCACCAAAGTTTCGTCTCTTTGCTTCTAGACGCTATGATCTGAACTTCTGTGAAATTTTTTTCTGACACACTCACACTAAGCCACGGCCCACACAGTACGTGGGACACATGCCCCTTTGAAAAGGGAGAGGGGGCGTGGCAAGTAACAGGTTCTATTTAAAGTGATCGTTTCTGTTTCTGAAAATGAGGCTTTTTTTTTTTTTTAGATGCAGTTCCTCAGTATCTGTGGGTATTTGTGTCCACAAACTTTAATATCTGTTTTTAAGACTCCTAGTGATCTGTATTAAATTGATGAAAAGGTGTATATGATCTCTTTAAATTTCTTAAAGCGGTGACAGATTTAAAGCTGTTACAAACCCACAGACTCTGCTTCTTCAACACGAGCTTTCTCTGTGACCGTCATTTTCATAATGGTTCAAAGTAATCAGACTCCCCCTGATCAGCGTGACGCCCTGTCTGTCTGTGCACACATCTATCTATCTGTCTGATTGCCTCTCTGTCTGTGCACCTGTCTCTCTGTCTGTCTGTGGTGCACATAATAATAATAAACTTTATTAATGTAGCACTTTTCAAAACAACGGTTACAAAGTACTTTACAGACATAATAAAAGGCAAACAAGAGTGATTAAAGCCAGTGCCACAAGCATAATAACAGGGGTACAAAGTCAATTAAAACAAAAAGCAAAAAGCAATGCTTGTATTAAAACATGGTTATATAAAATAAAACTAGAAATGCAGTACATTGAGAAATTGTAACCATGTCAAATACATTTAAAATAGACAGAAAATGCATTAAAACTTAAGGAATTTAGACAATAAAACCAGTAAAAGCACATCTGTAGAGGTGTGTGTTTTAAAAGAAGCTAAAGAGTCAGCTAATCTGATCTCTTCTGGGAGACCGCTCCAGAGAGTGGGGGCCCTGGTGGAGAAAGCCCGGTCGCCCTTATTCCTCAGCCTGGACTGAGGAGTGGTTAATAGTGCCATGGTTGAGGAGCTACGGTTGCGACCGGGAACATAAGGTGTTAAAAGATCTGAAATGTACTTTGGTGAAAGTCCAGAGCGGGCCTTAAAAGTTAACAAGAAAATTTTAAAATCAATTCTAAAAAATACTGGGAGCCAATGAAGGGGAGCCAGGATGGGGGTGATGTGGTCTCTTTTTTTTGGAGTTAGTGAGGATTCTGGCTTGCGGCATTTTGAACAAGCTGCAGTTTGTGCAGACTCTGTTTGTTTAGACGTGTGTACAGTGAATTGCAATAATCCAGACGTGAGAAAATGAAGGCATGGATGACAGTCTCAAGATCACAGGGAGATAGAAATGAACTGATCTTTGAGAGGCGCCTGAGCTGAAAAAAACAGGACTGGACAACTGTGTTTCCATGTTTTGTTAAGCTTAGACTGTTATAAAAAATGACAGCAAGATTTTTACAGTGATTTGATGTATATTGTGAAAGAGAGCCAAGGTGCTTTGAGACCTGGACATTGACTGCATCAGGGCCAAAGATGATAACTTCAGTTTTGTCCATATTCACCTGCAGAAAATTCTGGACCATCCAGCATTTCAGGTCAGACAAACGGTTACTGAGGCTATTCATTTCATTCAAGTCATTTGGATTAAACGAGAGGTACAGCTGAGTGTCATCTGCATATAAAAGAACACTAACATTATTTTTGCAGATAACATGGCCAAGGGGTAACATATAGAGGGAGGACGGGAACATATCTGTCTGTCTGTCTGATCGCCTATCTGTCTGTGCACCTTGGCTGTCTGTGTCTCTCACTCCTTTCAGAGTAACCGATTGATGTGGCGTAAACATCTAACCTCAATACTGAACAAAACACCACAAAGATGCAGAGAAACAGAAAAACGGAACTGAAATAGGCGCTAAAAGTCACAGCTTATGTGTGACGTCATCGCTCCTCCTCGCCACAGAGACTCAAAATAAAATCGCTCTTTTTTAAATTTTGTAACAAGAATACTTGGTGGAAATACATCGGTCCGGATTCAGTTGTATTGAGTTAGTCCGTGGCTGTGGGGCTGTTTATGGGTTGACAGGGTGAAAGCAGAGGACTGCACTCTGCTGAGTGCCTCTCCAGTTACTGATGGAATATCAAACTAACAATGTGCAACAAGACAAGATGTTTCTTATGTCTCTATATCGACAATAATGATGTTGCTGTTCAGCTCATCTTTTTTTACTCACCACCCTGAAGCAGGAGCTCAGTGGAGAATCACGGGACGAGAAAAGAAAGTCACAGCTTGCTGGGCTCGAGGCCCCGCTGGAAAATGCTTTTGTTTCCACGGACGGTTTGACACATTCAGACCTCATCTGAAGACACAAAGAGTCAGGAACTGTGTCAGTCACCCGCCAGCATCAATGTAGAAGTCTGACGCTGTTGGCCTGGGTGTCCTACCTGCCAGCTGGAGAAGAACTCATTTATGTTTTTAGCTTGGGATCCATCGGGCAAAACAAAATCATTCCCCGCTTCGTTGTCATTCGTCCCGAACAGACCAGTGGACCTTCCTGTGGAGAGAGAATAAAAAATAACTACTGTGACTCTGATCAGTGATTAGAACTCAGCAAAATCACGCTGAACCATGAGCTTTATTACCATGAAGCCATCCGTCAAGAGTCAAGGTGCACACCTGGAGCGACAGGTCACATGAAACCATTACCCCATTCTGATTGGACACCTGTACAGTGTTTAATCCTCGTTTGACCATCACCCCACTTTCACTGTGGAGTGTGTGCGCTGCAGCATTGTGGCAGTTGGCTTTCACCTACGGCACAAACATTAAATTAAGAATTTTTCCCGACACCTCACATGAAACCTGTGCGCTCAGAGACAATGATCTGTGCAGCGGGAGTAAAGCTGACACCGACCCGACCGCTCGGCTGGATGCTGATGGTGCTGTTTTTCATTCCGATCAGCAGGAAGTTCTCAGAGTGCGAGTCTGAATGCAGCAGCAGAGTGAATAAAGGCTCGGCGCCGACGTCCTGGGCGAGAAGCAGTGGACGCGAGGCTGGGAGCTCCAAAAGGTGTCCGTCAAACGTCACCACAAACTGATCTGCCACCAACAGAGCTTCATCTAATGGAGAGGAATCAGATAGACTTTGATCATGTGTTCATGAGCTAATCCCTTTGTCAAAGACTGACACAAATGTTTTACGTGTGAAGGGGCTGTCCATGATCCTCCTCTTGAATCGATAAAACTCAGCGGTAGTCCTGATGGATGTGAGGGTCTGCAGAGGCTTCAGGAGGAACTCCTCTATAAGGATCTCCATTGCTCCAGCCTCCATCACACGTGACCAAGGGAGCAGCGGCAGCGGCAATGACACAATCACTGAACAATCACTGGGAAAAAACAGCATTCGGTTAGAATACTGAACTGGAATTAAGTGAATGTGCAGCTTTTGGTAATTTCTCTCATAATTTTTTCTGCTTTTTGGTTATTACCTAGTAAGCCTTGCCTTGCCTAAGGCCCGAGGTATATATGAGAATTTTTGTTATTGCTTCACACTTATTTAAATTACCATATTTTCCGGACTATAAGTCAAATGTTTTTAACTTGTTTGGCTGGTCCTGTGACTTATATTTTGAAGCAACTTATATATGAAAAAATACTGCATTATCATCTGTGGCCACAAGATGGAACTGTCTACACATATGACAAGCTGATCCTGTATTATGATCTCAATGAGGTACTGTTTGACCAATACTCCGGAGCAGAAGGTGGCAGTAATGCACTTAAACTGGATGCCAACTGCTGTAAAACAAGAAGAAGTAGAAGAAGATCTGAATGAGGATGTACTGGGTCTGAGAGAGTGAAATGAATAAACCATGCTCTCAAACTGAAAGACCATGCTCTTGAATAAAGAGATGGAATAACCTTCATAATACTCGGCACTCCACTTGTTTGCACTTTGTGGGACAGCCAGAAGAGCAACAAGGAGGAAAACGAAGCTAAGGTATAGCTAACTATAATGTTTTAAAAATGTATAATCAATAAGTTTATGTATTTTTAGTGAGGTAAACATACACACGTTTAGCTTTGTCTTGACATTTCCATCTGTTCAGTGGCAACAAGAAGCTCTTGTTATTTGCGACTCGTACAATAATATTAATTAGCCCATTAGCATTTGCTCGCTAAAGCAGTGTTTGCATTATAAATAAATAATGTGCCAATTAAATTCATTTTGCTTCTTGTTGCATGAAGCAACAGCACCACATTTCAAAAATAAATACGACTAATACAGCAGTGCAATTTTATGTTTTTTTTCCTCTTCATGACGCATTTTTGGACAGATGTGACTAACACTCTAGTGTAACATATAAAATACGGTATGCTGCAACAATAATTACATGCATACTGTACATACAACCTGTCAAATTTTGCCAAGTTTTTTTTTCATCCACAATTTTAGACATTTTATCACATATAAAACACAACACAGAGCAAAGGACAAAAATAAATAAACACACATACAAATAAATCAATCCTACTCTGGCACAGTCTGTGGGCAATTATTGATTCATTTTTAAAGTGTTTGTTTTTTCCCGCTCTATGTATTCCAGTACTAAAGACCATGTGGACCTGAAACATTGCAGTCTCAAGTGACGTTCACTTGTAATTTCTTCTAGCGGTAGAAATTCAATAATCTGCTCCAACCGTGAGCCCTGATTGAGATATCCATGTTGGAAGAATACTTTTTTTTATTTATTTTTTAGCAAAATAAGCCAGCATTGTTAACACATTTGATTTTACAAGAGAAAAAATATTATTCCTATCAAAATTCATCAAATATAACATAGGGCACAGCTCAAAGTCAAAACAGAGGATATCTTGAATTGCCCCATGAACCTTCTCCCAAAAAGAATAAACAATTTTACAATCCCAAAATAAATGCATAAATGTTCCAAGTTCATTATTACACTTTCTACACAGAGGTGTGATTGTGTGGTCAAATTTATTTAACTTCACTGGTGTTAAGTAGAATTTGTATAGGAATTTATAATGAGTTTCTTTGACTTTAATATTAGTGGCTGAAGGGGAAGTGAACTTATTGCACAGGCATACCCACTCATCTTCACTAAAAGCAAAGCCAAAATCTTGTTCCCAGTTTAATTTTAAAGGTAAAAAAAGAATTGGGAGAGTAAGCAGAAATTTTTTTATATGAGTGGGAAATTTTGCCCTTGACAGAAGTGGCAGAAATAATAAGTTGTTCCAACTCAGCGGGATACAATCTGAATTGTTGCTTTTTGAGTTGGGAGACAATTATATGATGAACCTGAAAATATTTAAAGAAATCTGATCTGGGGATTTCAAACTCTGTACATATATCTTCAAATGATTTCACAGAATCTGGATCTTGAACAAACAAATCAGAAAAATATTTTAATCCATGAGACGTCCAATTGTGAAACTCATACAATGTTACATATCTTTCTAAGCCAAGATACTTATTACAATCCAGCCAAGCTTTCAGCGTCGCTTGGAAAGGCGACAGCTCCTCATTGTTGGTAGGAAACTGGTGTTTAGTGATAAAAGGTGTTGCTGTGATCTGCAGAGGGTAGCAAGTCAGAGATTCCATTGCTGCCCACAGAGAACTGGTTTCAGTATTCCAGCAAATTATATTTCTAATTTGACAGCCCCAATAGTACCACAAAAAGTTTGGGAGTCCTAATCCACCTTTTATATCTGCTTTCATTACCGTAGACAACCGTTTTACTATTTCAAATAAATTTTGTTAAGCATTTATTTATTAAAATTTAAAAAGAAGAGGAGAGACAGCAAGGCAGCATCTGGAAAGCATATATAAATTTTAATAACATTAATTTTCCCTATAAGGGACAGTGGGAGAGATGACCAGGTCTGATGTTTCTTCTTGCAAACATCAAATAATGGAGCATAATTTTCTCTATGTAATTCATCCAAGATATTTTTGCCAAGTTTTAATGTTGATGTCAAGACATCTTTTCACCTCCAGTCCAGCAGCAAAAAGAAATAATTGTTCAGTTTTGTCGAAAAGCACCAAATTTGTCATATATTTAGACTGATATATTCTATACATATCTCGATATTGAGCCCTCTGAAATTTTGCACAGGAGTGCCACTGGACGCCATTCAATACTGTAGTTATAGGTAATGTGTCATTATCTAGATATTTGTGTGAGCAAAAAGGGCAAGTGGCATCAAATATTGTGCAATAACTGATAACTGTTTCTTTTTGATAGTCATCCAAAATCAATATGTTGGCCATTTTGGCAACCATCAAAATAACTAAATTCTTAAATATAAATAAGCGGCTCTGTTCAGGCACAGAAAACATTTGGAGGTAATAATTGAAAACAGAAACTTTGTTTTTCAGTTATCTGAATAAATAAGCAGAGCAGGCAGCTCAATGGGATAGGATTTTGGCACATAGGAGTTGGTCTTTTTGGAAAAAGTGACTGTCATGAAGAATCTCTTACCAATTTCAGCCCAGTGGTTTGGAGCAAATGACTACTCTTGGTAAGACAAATATCTAGATTATGACGCATCCCCTATAATTCAGAGGGCTCAATTTCCAGATTGTTTAGACAAAACTGAGCAATTGAATTGATATTTTTGACTATGTTTTTGACTAACTAGTGCTTTGATTTATTTCAGCCATGAAACAATACAGTCAAGCAGGTGCACAAAACTCAAACCATGACAACATGAAAAAAGGGTCAGTTAAGTTGTTTCCATAGTGGTTCTACAAGACACAATGTCAGTGCTATGTTTGTCTGTATGCCAACATTTTTCTTATCTATTTCTTAATAAAAGTTACTCTCATCAACAGTCTTAAGAGGCAACATTTAGAGCCTGATTTACTAAAGGTTTGCGTGTGTAAAAAAATGTGCACAAACACCATACTACTCACAAAAAACGTGCATGCTAATTTACTAACAGTGCGCACTGAGATTACATCTTTCAAATGCGCAAAATAGTGCATATTGTCCATTTAACGCGTTTGCCTTCATGAATATGCAATTTTGGGACGTGTCTATCTGAGTGTGCGAAATTGTGGGAGGGAACATGCAAATAGGTGAGGTTTGCACACGCAACATGATTTATCAAGGTCAAAAGGAGATTTAGCGGGTGCTGACAGCGTCTGTATTTTGCGGGTTTGAAACCTTGGCGTTAACATATTGCGTTTGACAGACTGCTGTCCCAGCAGCAAAAAGGCTGCCGCTTCCTCGTACACAGAATTAAAAAAAAATAATAATAATAATTCATTGCAAAGGTCAGGCATATTTAAAGAGTTAACAGTTTACTTCGTGCTTGTTTAGTTAAGAATAAATGTCTCCATGCGTAGCAGGTGGACCATATGCGCTATTCTGCGCTGAGCACCGAGTACATTTTAGTGCGACATTTGATCATTACTTTCATTGATGTGTCACACTTTGTCCGTGAAACACACAGACACACATATTGGAGTCTATGTGGGACATCACGGCTGTGCGCACAGGACGCACAGCGTGCGCACCCTCTTATGCGCTGCCTATTAAAACAAACAAAACAACCTCCTATTTCAGACATTTAATTATTGTTCCATCTACAGCATTTAAGCAAACTGTTGAATAATTATGCTGTGATCTGCTAGTGGAATGCAGAGAATCGTGCGCACAGTTGTCTGTGTGCGTTCCACCAGCAGAGCCCAGCATAATTATTTTCAGTGAGTAAAAGTCTGACCATGTATTGCTTCTACCTGTGCACCTAATGCTAGGTTTACACAAAGGCACGATGCGCTACGAATATCATTTCCCCGTCATTCGTGGCACATTTGTGACATTCGTAGCGTGACTTAACGCATCTGAATAGGGTTCTTGACAGCGCGTGTCAGTCCGTGACATTCGTGGAGCATGTTTTTGGCTGTCAAAAAATCTTCCACAAATGTCACGAATCACATCCGATTGGTGGAGCTCGCAACTGAGCGTGTTGATTCGTGGTGATTAGTGGTGATTAGTGGTAATTCGTAATAGAGCCTGACAGCATTCGTAGTGACAAAAGAACGGCATACGGCGTAGCAGGTGCACCGTGAGATGTCCGGACACTCAGGGACGCTGATAGTAACGTGTGGTATACGCACGTTGTCAGTGTGTGTCTGCAGCAAGCAGGTGCACCTGCACTCTCACGGGAGACGTGCATCGGAGACCACAGACGTTCTGGATTTTATTTTATTTTTATTTTTTTTAAACTAGTGTCTGCTGGCACTGATGCGTTCAGTAACGAACTGAATTCTCATTGCCAGCTGTCCAATGCAGTCCTACGCACTGGTAGAGTAACTTTATTTTGTAATGTGCTCTTATTGTGAAAGGCACTCAGGCAGTTTTGGCGTTCGGTTGTGCCATGTGCTTTTTGTAAACACTACCACGTGCTGTGTGAGGAGGTGAGATCGATGCAGCTTAAACTAAAATTAAAATATAATGCAGATTGT
>OMMV01140764.1:0-10780 GCA_900302635.1 Chatrabus melanurus
GAGACAGACATTTTACATATTTATTCATAAATATGAACTATTTAACAGCTTCTCTTTATTTAAAAGAAAAATTTAGACATTTAATATTCCTCAAATTTTGCATAGTACTGTACATATTGTATATACATATACACAGTGTTGTGCAAAAGTTTTAGGCACTTTTTTTTTTTTTTTTTATTAAAACAAACAAATGCCCCCAGGCATCATCGTCAACAGAAAATCAAGTGAAATCCCCACCCCCTGAAAAAAATGTAACATAAATAATATGAGATTATTACGTTTTCTTTTTCATTAAAGTAACCAATCAGTTACTAATTTACAAACCTCATTTTAAAAAGAAGCAAAAAAACACACACACACAAAAAAAAATGATTTCCCTGTGGCTGTACTGCCTCGTACAAATAAAATAAAATTGTTTTAAAAAACCTGATTTAACACAACCTGATTTTCTTATGAATTTGAAGAGATACCCTCAAACAAATTGTCATTTTATCACCTAAAAGAAATTATTTTTAATGGTGAGATGTAGTCGGACATTTTACATATTTATTCATAAATATGAACTATTTATCAGCTTCTCTTTATTTAAAAGAAAAATTTACACATTTAATATGCCTAAAACCTTTGCACAGTATGATATATATATATATATATATAATATATATATATATATATGACTGAGAAGAAAAGTAAGTGTACTCCCCCTGTTTTTGTGAGTACTACTGCATTTCTACACCACACTTGACCTTGGCATTCAAAAGTTTAATGATCTGGCTGCAAGTGGGTGACTCTAAAGTAGCAGGGAAGTAATATTGGACTAATCTCTTTAATTTGTGGTCATCCAGCCGTCGTCTCTGCTCTTGGCTCTCGTCATTTTCTATCACATTAGCGATGGATAAAGAGCCGGCAAAAGAGGAGGAATCTGTCCAAGAACAAGAGACGTGAAGTTCATTTGAGGTTCCTCTGGAGCTGGAGCTGTCATTATAAGTGTTGTGGGATTCAGGGGATTTGTAGGCTCGCACTGCGTTTGCAGGTTTTTTTTTTTTTTTGTTCAAATAATTTATTTCAGCTTGTTTTTTTTAAATGCGTGTAAACAGAGAGATGATAAATGATGCCAAAGTAAAATAGAATTACTTGACAGTCAGATAAGCCTCAGAGGGTCAGTGCAGTTGTTTTCTTGTTGGCTCTGCAGCGTTGTGACTCCTGTTTGGAGCTGAACGCTGTGGCAGGTACATCATGCTCCAGGGATGGCTTATCTCTGACACGCTTTGTAAACTGACATAACCGACACCAGCTTGTGTGTGTGTGTGTGTTTCCAGGTTCTCGCCGATGCCGTCTCTCGCCTGGTGGTGGATAAGTTCAGTGAGCTGACAGACAACTTCACCTCCCCCCACGCTCGGCGGAAAGTTCTAGCGGGCGTCGTCATGACAACAGGTAGAATTGACAATGGACGAGATAATTGATGCTTTTGTGTGCACGCGCTTTGCGCCGCCGTCCACGTGGAAATATACGTTGTGAGGCCGGTTGAGAAAACTGTGCGTCGGTGCTTTTTTGGTGCCATCCCCAGAAGTGTAGAGCATCCCTTTATGAGGCGGACAGCATCAGGAATGTTGTGTTCCTGCCGGTCGCTCTGGGGTTACGGCGCGGCCAGCAGACTAAAGGCTACAGATGCTTCTTAAAGGGCAGGTCTGGTGAGCTGCTGCTTCCTGAAACAACAGCAATGAATTTGCACAGGTTGTACAAGCCCACCCGGCTATATGCGTGTGGCTGTGCGTCTTCCCCTCACAGGTTCCACATATATCGAGATATTGGCCACAATCCAGTTTTAAACTTAAAAAAAAAAAAAAAATGCAGATAAACTTGTAACAATACAATAACACTGTGGCAGCGTCCAGGCGCCATATGATTCAGTGAAGCTCTGTTTTGTTTCATCTCGGGTAAAATTTTGAGAACATTGTCTATTAAAGGTTAATGTTTTAGTGAAATGCTCCTGAGCTTACTAGTGTGGTATTTATTTATTTATTTATTTTTTGCTGTTTTGGCTTCATTAGGAGCCAGTTAGAAAATGATGGATTTCAATTTTTCAGACCCTTCCCTCCTTTTTTGGGGGGAGGGGGCGTTTCCATTTTGCCCCCCTCAAAACTAACTATGCACCTATTTCCACCATTTGTCAACCAATTTTCATGATGTTAGTCGTGTTGTAGGTTTTTAAGAATACTGAGTTGATTAATTATACTTTCAGACAAAATTTTCAGACCCAAAACCTACAAAATGGCAAAAATAAGGGCATAGTTAGTTTTGAGGGGGCAAAACGTAAGTGCCCCCCTCCCCCCCAGAAAGGGGGGAAGAGTCTAAAAATTTGCTCCAAAAGTATAATAAATCATCTTAGTATACTTATAAACCTACAAAATGACTAACATTATGAAAATTGGTTGATAAATGGCAGAAATATTGACGAAAATTTGAACCCCATCATTTTCTGACTGCCTGGTCCCTATTGAAGCCAAAACGGCAAAAAAAAAAACAATTTTGGCACAAAAATCCTGCAGAAGCTGTTTTCTTGACCGTACCGTAGCACACTATACAGCGTATTCAGTAGGTCGGTTGAGATCTTCTGGGTAAGATGCGGTGTAACCTTCAGGAAGACTAAAAGTGTGTTCACATTATTATGGTCTCGTGTTCTGCACGCACCAGTGATCCATGCAAATCAATACCCCCCCCCAGACCTATCAGTGGTGCAACACAACGTGTCTTCAGCCTTACTTCCATTGATAAACCTTGTTAGCATTATCTGTGTCATTAGCTTGACATTAGTGACACTTATTTTGGACATAAACCTATTTTATAATTCAACAGATTCCTACATGTGTAAATGGGGATTTCTCTGTGCAAGTTTTTTCTTGGTTTGGGTTTGACAGGAAACTAATTTGTGCTGTACAATTCTGGAATGCATATGTTATTAGCATTAGCTTAAGACATGCATTGTTGGCTAAAATGGAACATGTGCAGTTGGGAAAATTTTATTTTGAAAGTTTTTAGCCAAGATGTATGTAAGCTTGGGTCTACAACTGTATTCCACTCTGAGTTTTTAACACTCCAGTTTATGCTATAAGTAATGAAGAGTTCATGGGTTTTGCCTTTGACGGGGGCGAGGTTACAGTCGGTTAGTGCTGATTATGTGTTGACGGCTCCTGTCTAGATCTTTACCATCAGCACTCTCATTGGTTTTTTAAATTAGAAGCTGGGTTTGTGATGTTACGGACAGATTTTACTGTAGGGTTGCACAGTTTGCTGGGTGAAGAAGGTCTTTAGGAGATATTCAGTGTTTTGTCATTACCCATAATGCAACCTGTTGCTACACAGTGGTGCAAAATCCTTGGAAGAGCTCCGGTTTGTGTTTCCCTCCACGTGGAGTCACATTTTCAATGCTAATATTTCAGATCTTTCAGGAATATGGCTATGCTAACGTCGCCAAAGCTCTGGGGACCGTCAGCTCGACAAATTGCAACTGTCAACAATTTTTGTTCAGTGTGTTTTTACTCGAATACTCGAGGGAAATAACTTGAAGTAAAGGGCACAGCGCCAAACCGGAACTCTTCCAATGATTTTGTGCTCATGCATCGTTGCATAGTGATACGTTGCATTATGGGTAATGTCAAAAGACCGTAGTAGTAGCACACTCTTCAATGTGAGCTGTTTTATTAAATGCATGGTTTGTAGCAGATACGTGACTGCTGAACATATTGTAGCTGCAGAGGGAGCACGCACAATAGAATCAAACATGCAAACAAAGAGAGAGAGCGAGACAAAATTTAAAAGACTTTTTGATAGCTGTAGCCATTTTTATGAAATTTCTCACAAAATTTAGTTCTGATCTGTGATTGTTTATTGATGTAGCCCTATCTCTGAGCCTTGAATCAATTACACATCAGCATCATAAACTAGCCACTAAACTATACCACTAGCAGTGATAAAAGTCGCAGGTTGTATTTAGATTTTTGATGTTTTTGTAGCCCTCTAAACCCTCAGGATTACAGGACTGTTTGACCCAAAGGCTGCCAAACGCTATTTACCAAAAGCACAGACACAAATGCGTCGAGCCAAAATGGCATTCTTTATTTATTTTTATTTTTTTCTAGTTTAGTTTGATTTTACAAAGTGCACAGATGTGTCGATCCAGATTCGAATGTTTTTTTCCCCCCCATCAGGTACAGATGTGAAGGAAGCACAGGTTATTTGTGTCTCCACGGGAACCAAATGCATCAATGGTGAGTACATGAGCGACCGCGGCCTGGCACTCAATGACTGCCACGCTGAGATCATCGCCCGACGCTCGCTCATCAGGTACCTCTACACTCAGCTGGAGTTCTTCCTCAGGTCAGTAGATCCTCTGGAGCGTTGCGGCTGATTCATACTGTGTCAGCGGGAATAAACTTGGTTTTCTTGCACGTTTTTTTTTTTTGGGTGCTGCCATTCAATTATGTCCCGTTTGTGTATGTCGTCATAGCAACAACAAGGAGGACCATCAGAAGTCAATATTCGTGCAGTGCGACAAGGGAGGTTACCGGTTAAAGGACAACGTTCAGTTCCACCTCTACATCAGCACCTCACCTTGTGGCGATGCCAGAATCTTCTCCCCACATGAGGCCGGAGTGGAAGGTACAGATCCAAAAAGACTATACCCCCGCCGCCGCCACATCTATCTGCATCAGCACAGCTGACATATTTTTAATTGGATCTCATTCTGGTTAAGAATTCATTTGCAACAGCTGTTTATTTGTATTCAATTAAATTTGTAGTTTTCCCCTCTTCTTCTTGGTTTCATTTAATTTGAATTTTGCTCCAATGTCCTGCGCTCGTAATTAGAGCTTTTTGTCACTCTCTGTCTGCCTCTATCAGTCTTTCACCCGCCAGACACACATACACAGTCTGTCTGATTAACCTCTCTGTTACTCTTGTCAGTGTTTTCTGTTGCACGCGGCAGTCTGAATAGAAAACGGCCACATTTAATTAGCCACTGAATAGATGGTGCTGCTGGGGAAACGGCCCAAAAGGTTGATAACTTAATAATAAATAATAGGTCAGGCTTTTGCCAAAGCTGTTTTCCTTCCCTTTTTACATTGATGGGGATCAAACATAAGTAGCAGAGGTGTTGTTTTATACCACAAGTTACACGTTACATCAGTGAGACAGCTTTGACCGTTTCTTTGTCACTCTGAGGTCTTACTTGTAAACTGCTGTTTCAGATTTAGTTTAGACGTGTTTGACGCTCTCATTTTAACCGTTTACTTGCCGTTTTACTCAGACCAAGGGGACAGGCACCCCAACCGCAAAGCTCGGGGCCAACTCAGGACTAAAATCGAGTCGGGAGAGGGCACCATCCCCGTGAGGTCCAGCAACACCATTCAGACCTGGGACGGGGTGCTGCAGGGAGAGCGGTTACTCACCATGTCTTGCAGTGACAAGATTGCAAGGTAAGTCGCTTCAAACCAACCCATTAAAGATGTTAGATGCACAATTTATATTATTTCCTATTTGTCTGAAATAAGTGTGCAACAAATAGTTATCAAAGAATTTTATTTTGGATTAATTGGGTCACTGATGTAATCAGTGGGATGAGGAGTTGGGCTACCAGCAAAAGACACTTCGTCTGCTTTGTCTCAGTCCAACCAGCTGTAAACGGGTACTTAGCTGGAGAAGTAACTTGCGCCACACTGGCGTCCTGGCCAGGGGGAGTCGTAAAAACTCATCCGCTTCACAATACAGAATCTGGAGATGAGCACCGGCACCAATGGGCCTCAGAGCCAATACAGGACGTTACAAACTATATGCGCCACCGGCAACAAGCAGTTGAAACATAATGGCACCGACTAAACTCTGATCCCAGTCGGCTGAGTTATGATTCAGTCCAACATAATTGAATTTATGGGGCTGAATCTTTCCATCGTTTATATGTGTGCGAGCCAAAGCTAATCAAAAGCATGAGGCGGCAGCTCAAGTTGGCCTGTAGCCTCTTCATATTTAGGGTGATCTGACTTTAAAAAAATAAAATAAAATAAAAAAAAGTGTGATGTTCTGTGTGTTTAACTCATCTAGATGTAAATACCGTAAAATAAAAGCTGCCGTTTTGAACAGTTTTTTTCATGTTTGTCTTGATTCAACCCCAAACATCTTCACCGTGTAGCATAAACAAATGAATCAGCCTTGACATTACTATATATTTTGAGGGGATTGGGTATAGTTGGGGTTTTTTTCCCTCATATTATAAAATTAGGTTTTTGACTAAGATTGGACCTTTCAATGAAAAGTAATTTTTTTTCTTTATTTACAACCTTGGTCATATTGAGAAGTATCACTTGCACTGTGAGGGAGTGTCAGCTACGACATTTTGGCCATGCCGTGCGTTTCTCTGTGCACGATCCAGCATGTGCTTCAGTGTTGAGGACCCCAGCGGCTGGAGAAGGCCAAGGGAACGCCCACGTTTCACCTGGCTGTGGCAGATAGACGGTTGCTTTCGAGAGGCGGGGATGGACCGGTTGTCTGCATGGGTGGTTGCCATCCAGGACCCGGATGTTCTGTGGTGGTTCTGTGGTGTTGTGGATGTGTCGACGCACAGCACCAGCACATGCTCCCAGACTTGACTTAGACGTAGTCATGTTAAAATATTAATATCAATCAAAGCTCTGGGTGCTGACCTCACGTTTGACAGTTGCAGTGTGTGAAAGAAATCCCATTTTTAAAAATTTGCAGTAAAAAGAGATGAATGTCAGCAGGGCACCAGCAGTAGAGCTCTAAATGAACTTGAATCTGTGTTGGGGTTTTTTTGAACCGGCATTCTGCCTCCTATTTAATTCAGTACTTGCACGAACTGGGTGTTGGGTAGGGTTATGGAACCCAGCAACTTAAGTTCCTTTGGTTCAAGGAAAGGTTTACTAACCTTGACTTTGCAGACGATGCTGTGATGTTTGTTGATTCAATGGATGCCCTGATTGCAGCACTTGAGAAACTGGATGAGGAGTCGGTGTGTCAGGATTTGCAATTGTTTTGAATCAAGACCAGGATCCGGGGTTTCAATGACTTCATGGATTCAGCCGTGTGTCTGTATGCAATTAAAAGTGTCAAACTTGTCAAGAGATTCTTTCATCTCGGCAGCAGCGTTCGTGTGTCTGGGTCCTCGCCGTTTGAGATCAAGAGGACCCTGTGAAGACTTTATGGCATCATGAAGTTCCTGGACAGACGTGTTTGACGATGCCAATACTTTTACAGGGGAGTGAAGGTCCAAGTCTTTTGGTCCCTGGGGCCTCCTGTCTTTACAGTATGGCGGGGAAACCTGGATGCTAACCAGTGACCAGTGAGGCACTGACTGGATGTCTGTGGTTCCAGGTCTCTTTAGAGGATCTTTGTGTCAAACAAACGGTTACTTAGAGAGACTCAGATAAGGCAAACTACTTGCATTTTGAGGGAATGTTGGCTATGACTGGGATTGCAAAATTCCAGGAATTTTCCAAGTTGGAAACTTTCCATGGGATTTAACAGGGATATATGGGCATTTACAGGAATGAACTGGAAATTTGCAAATTTGCCGATTAGCCTGTAACAGGGAATTTAGATGTAGTTTAAAAAACCATCTTGCAGCATAATCTTGGTGAAAACATCCAGATTTAATGCAAATTCAGTTGCATAATCCTGCACACTACAGCAGGACTATTGAAGCCACGCTACTACATTTGAGCCCAACGACTACATAGATTATTGTTCTACTCACAAATAAATCAGTCAAAAATGTCATTTTTAAAAATCTGTATTAGAAATGTTTGCATACATGTCTGTTTATGACAAAACATGTTTTATTTATGTTTGTATATGATTGTTTGTATAAATTACCCCAAAATTCCAGTTAATTCCCATTAATTTCTGTTAATTGCCATATATTCCAGTTAATTCCCAAGTTTCCAACTTGGAATATTGCAAGTTGTTCAAAAAATTGGTCAAAATTTCCAAAATTCCCGAACTTAACTTCCCATGGAAAGTTTCTGGAAAATTTCCGGAAATATACTGGAAATTTTCCGCCCCTTTGCAACCCCGAGCCATGACGCCTTGTCCATATGGTGCACTTCTCTGGGCATGATGCAGCATGCAGGTGCCTCAGTGTTGAGGACCACAGTGACTGGAAAAGGCCGAGGAAACGCCCACTTTTCTTCCTGTTGCTTCAGATAGATGTCTGCTTTTGGGAGGTGGGGATGGACCAGTTGTCTGTCTGAGTGATTGCCATCCAGGACCCATAGTATGTTGGATGCAGCAACGCGTGGTTCCAGCGCATGTTTCTAGACCTGACCTGATGTAGCAAATGAAGAAATTGTCAAAGGTGAGTGGAGCCCTCAGAAGCTTGATTGCTAACGTTTTAATGAGTGAGGTTGTGGGGAGAAAAAAAAAAAGAAGTGAACTCATCCTTAAAGGAAGGTACTGTCTGTTTGAAGTACTTGGTTTGCATATTTTATTACTTCTTTCTGCTCTTATGAAGTTAAATTGTAGGTGACCTGATTTTTAAGCTGACCGTAGCCCCCTTTTTCTCATCATCAAGACATTTTTTCCATTTCTGCAAATTAAAGTCGAAGCCAGCTCATACACGATTATGAAAAAAATAGATGGTGGCAGCACTATCTAATAAAATGTATAGCATCATATCTTTACTTTATCGGCCCACTAAAGTGTTTCAAGTGTATTATTTTATTCAAGGAGTGTCAGGGACAGTGAATTGATGGATCCTGAGTCCCTCAGGCATTTTTACCTTCAGATCATAGCGTCTTTAGTCTCTGTCCATGTTCAAGGCAACACTGCGCCTCCCTGTTGATGAATGTTAAAACTTTTCCATCACTCTTCTCCTCGGTTTCCTCTTTGTGCTCCTTATGCCAGAAACTTAATACCCTGCCTGAACGCACAGAGTGATTGAATGTTGAGTGTGTATTTGATGAGGGAGGTTTCTCCTGTGTAGCAAAACGCCTCGTACATGTTTCTCGCAGTGTACAAAATGTGCTGTTGCCCTTTAAGCTTGTCAGAACTAGTACAAGTCATTGGCATGTGGCATTTTAACTGCTGGATAACAAGAAAAAGATATTTTAGGGCCCTATTTTGATTATTTATGGTGCGTAGTCTAAAGCACATTGCTCAAATACATTTGGGGCATGTCCAGTTGCACATTGCTATTTAATCCCGTGCAGAAAGGGATTCTGCTTAGTCACCTGATTACCGTATTGTCCAGACTATAAGTCGTGGGTTTTTTTTGTTTGTTTGTTTTTTTAACTTGTTTTGCTGGTCCTGTGACTTAAGGGCCTATCACACTGGGCTGCGACAAAATGCGAACGGCATTCCCGAGGGAGTCCCCAGAATGCCCCGGCGCATCCGCGGGGATTCCCATGCCCGTCGCGGGCATAGCAGGGCGGCGCACACGTGTCGCGTGAAGTTTGAACATGTCCAAAAAAAAATCATGCGATAGAGGCACTCCCAAAATACTCCCACAGGCGTCGCAGTACCGCAAACCCATCTGGAACCCGACCTGCACCGTTCTCCATTTGTGTGGCACATGATACAGTCCGCCCCCCTGTGAAGATGCCGTCATCAGGGTTTCTCCAAACCCCCACAATTACAAGAAATGTCCACACTGTATTTTATGAAATAATAATAACATACAAGCATAGTAATAAGATAAATGCATGAGAGTAAGGGTCCCCAGGCTACACCCCCTATGCTACCTAAGCAAGTTACCAGCACAGCGAATAATCTGCCTGCCGTTCCCTTTAAAATACAAGTGCACCAGCATCTGGCACATAGCTATTCAGAGGGAGAGCTCAGAAGTGAGAGGTTTTCTGGCAAGGAAAGGTGCCTGGGCACACAAAGCAAACGAGTGGTAGCAGCAGGCAAAAATAAATAAATAAATAAAAGGACATGGACAATATAAAATCTCCTGTCAAAGTACCGCAAAATGGTGACAGCCATGCAAAGTGTAGCGACTGCTCTGAGACTTGGATTAACACTCGTTGCATCCACTGCAATGTGTGAAAAATACATTCTCAGTATTGCAGAATGTCTTCACTTTCCACTGGCGGTCTGTGTACCATTCAGCTGGCCTTTGAGACGTCACTCAAACGCCTCAATGAGTGGAAGGGTAAGGTCCACATGAGATTCCACACGGACACACCTGCAGCACTTTTAACAGTAAGATAAAAAACTGTTCATTCTGACTCACCACTCAGAATGCTGTCCGCTCTAGGTGCTGCTCTCTGATACAGACATGGAGCGAGTGAGAGTTTTTTTTTTTTTGTTTTTTTTCTGTTGAGGTTGGAGTCAATGATTAGAGTTTAAAATGTGTTTTGTATCAAAGTAGGGGCTGTTACACATCTAACGATGTATTATCAGCAGTCTACACTCACGGCCACTTTATTAGGTACACCTGTTCAATTGCTTGTTAACACAAATAGCTAATCAGCCAATCACATGGCAGCAACTCGATGCATTTAGGCATCTAGTACGTGGTGAAGACGACTTGCTGAAGTTCAAACCGAGCATCAGAATGGGGAAGAAAGAGGATTTAAGTGACTTTGAACGTGGCACGGTTGTTGGTGTCAGACGGGCTGGTCTGAGTATTTCAGAAACTGCTGATCTACTGGGATTTTCACACACAACCATCTCTAGGGTTTACAGAGAACGGTCCGAAAAAGAGAAGATATCCAGTGAGCGGTAGTTGTGTGGACGAAAATGCCTTGTTGATGTCAGAGGTCAGAGG
>OMMV01140791.1:0-10171 GCA_900302635.1 Chatrabus melanurus
CTGTGTCGCTTCCCTCAGAATTTGCATAAAATAGACTTCTCATCTCGCTTGGCCCCGCCTATCCAGTGGCATAGCGACCACTTGTCTCTTGTCACTGCTGTCTGACGCTGTGGGCGTCTTGGCTGAAGACACTGAAACCACGGCCCAATCGCATGGGAAGGGGGAGGGTGTGGGGGCAAGCAAGGGGTTTTTGTTTTTTTAAAGCTTTACTGAACAACACAGAACATACAGTCAGCAAGACAGAAAAACATTCTATAGTAGACAACAATACACCATTTGAAAGAAAACAAAAGAAATAAAACAAACACAAGGATTAGTCCAACCGTTGTCTAACAAGACTCAAAGTTTGAGCGGGATGACCTGAGATTATTTTTCTTCTTCTTCTTCTGCTTGTTTAACAGCGGTTGGCAACCAGCATAAATGGTGCATTACCGCCACCTACTGTTCCGGAGCAGCGATTCAAATCGGCTCCAGCTTTATATAAGGCGGATACTAATGCCTCTGCAAGTGAAACCGTGGTGTGTCATACGGTTCGGTTTAAGCTACATCCCACCAAAAATCTGTGGTGAAACACAGAAATCTAGTCAAACTCCAAATAAAAAAAAAATACACATTTTAACATGTGATCAGCAAAGCATTTCCAACATGTATAATGTGTTTTGAAGCAAATCTCTGAATTTTCTTTACAGGCACTTTAAATAAATTGAATGCATGTGGGATGGATGAAGTTTAGGGGACAAGATGTATATGTATTTGATGTTTACTTCATATAGCTTATTTACTTTTGAATGTTTATATCTAGTGAATTTTTTAAGCTATGAATAGTAAAAAGTTATTGAAAAAGCTGCTGCATCACAAAAACGATCAATGAAATATAAAGAAAGGGGTAGGACTTGATTTTTTTTCTACTCCTTTTCAGACATGAATTATGTATTTTGCTGAATGTTTGTTGTTCAATCATTTATTACTTTTTTCTCTTTTTTTAACATGTTGGAAATAAATTCTTATCCATTAATGGATCCTAAAGCAGTACTGGGACTGTACATGTCAGTTTATGTTCCTGAAAAATATGGTTGTGTTGTCTGTCAGATTCGACGCAGCTTAATGGACGCCTTATCAGTTCAGACCGACAGTGTGTGGTGCTACATTTGTGTGCGTATGGAAGGAACAGACCGCTGACTGCACAATGATGAGATGATAATGTACAGAATGACGGACATGGCTGTTTGTTTCTTTAAACCTGATCATCTCTTCGTGCTTGATGCACACAGTTTGTGTCTACAAATGAGACAGTGGTACTCGGACAGCACAGACCTCTGGCATGGGATAGGCGTTGGGCTACCCATATGTGGACCTGGGTTTGATTCCCGGTCACACTACCTGTCTGTGTCCGTGGACAAGACACTTCTTCTGCATTGTCCCAGTCTGCTTCACACTACGGAATCATCTGGGGATTCTCCGGTGCACCAATGGACCTCAGGGCCTATATAGGACTTAGGTTATGTGTCCATGCCTCATGCACGCAGTTTGTATCCATAAACTAGTCAGTAGTACTCAGACAGTGCATAGCTCTGCCATGCCTATCCTTCTAAGCTACCTGTTCAGTGGGATCGGAGTTGGGTTCCCAGTATGTAGACCTGGGATTGATTCCTGGTCATGCTGCCCATCTGTCCTTGGACAAGACCCTTCATCTGCATTGTCCCAGTCCACCCAGCTGTAAATGGGTACCGGCCTTGGCTGGGGAAGTAACCTGTGAAGGACTCTTATCTGCTTCACGCTACAGAATCTCCAGCTGCTTCAGTTATTCGTCACACTTTAGCACCACTGAATTGCTGCTAGGGTTCGGATAATTACTCGTAGTAGTTGACTAGAACTAGCTAGTACCCGATTAGTTGACTAACTTTCTTCTAGTCAACTAGTCGGGTCATTCATGACTTTCCTACAGTTTAAGGGTGAAACATTAACAAAAATTTGTTTCAAATAACATTTTTATGGCTTCAATGTTCAATTTACAGAGACAATTTAATGCGTCCATTTTCACTGTGGTTGATTTACAATTCCCCCTGACTTGAACAATGATTACTTTTCTTTCCAAGGATCTCAAACACTAGTTTCCATTAGTCATCCCAACCCTAATTACTACATTGATAAATGGTAGACATTTGTCATATTCACTTAATAGTGTATTGTCATTTTATGGATCAATGGTCATTTTGGAGTGTTCTCATCGATACCTGGCCCGTTGAACCACACATGCTTTCGTGCCGTCACTTTCTCGCACCCCCTCGCTCCTCCCATTGTCTCCAGTCACGCTCTTTATCCTTCGACTGCCGCCGTGTCGCAGCTTTTATCTAGTCACTCTGAGGAATCTGTCCACCTTATTGTCCAGCCTCTATCTGCCTGTGGTCAGGGTCAGCGGGGTCAGCGGCAGGGATCGTTATTACCGTGTGTGAATATGGTGAATGTGCACGTGTGTGTGTGCGCACACGTGCCATGTGTACGTAAGGTAACAAGCCATTTGTAGCACACAGTGAAAGTAGGATAAGAACACAATGATATCATATGAATAGTATGAGTCAGTGTTCAAAATTATACGCTGAGACAAGTTTCCTGCTTTGACGGCGGCCTGATCTCAGCAGATTTACCATACTGTCAAACTCTTTCCATTACGAAGACATGACAGTTAAAATAACCTCTAAGCCTTTTCTGCTCATTTCTCAATCAAACTAATCTGTGACCAAGCTCACAAAATGATTCCACCGATTGACAAATATGATGTATTAAATATCGCCAACCCTGTTCCTGTGGATCACCTGCCCTGCAGGTTTTCCAACTCTCCTTGCTGCAGCCACTGCTGATTAGTCAAGTCTGCTATTTCCTAGCTCTTGAGCGGCCGAGTACCTGGCTTGGTTAGCAGTTGGTAGAGTGGGGAGAGATGGAAAATCTGCAGGGCAGGTGATCTCCAGGAGCAGGGTGTCACATGATGTGCTACCATTGTGTGAAATCCACCAAACCAGTTTCGGAAAAGTTGCACTTAATCATATGACGCATCAATTAAACAAAAAAAGTCTAATGATCTCCCCTTATTTTCCTTTATGCACATGTATTTCCTGCACATTTCCTTTCACATTATTCCCTGGTGAATTACTTGATCAATTATCATTTTGGTTAGAATATTTTTCAGTTGATCGACTAGTCGATTAATTGATTAATAGTTTGAGGTGTAACTGAAGCATGGGTAGTAATAATAATGCAAAGAAAAATGGCCACATCATTAAAAAAAAAAGTACTTTCTTATTTACACATTGTTTAAAGTATTTTGATGTGCTGCTGTTTGTAAGAGGCAGCCAAGCTACACCAAGCTGGTAACAATGGAATGTTTTTTTTTTTTTTTAAGCAGAAATATTAATGCAACGCACTGATATAAATTTTCTCTCTGTGGCTGGACTACACATAAGTGGAAGTTTATCCACTTTATAAAATGCCAATTAAAATTTGTGTGAAAGTTTGCCATAAAATCCTTCTGGCACACAGAGACTGATGACGTCATAAAGCATGAGCAGTGAGGCTCACTGTGGCTGCAACAAAGTGACAAAGAGCACCGCTTAGTGAAAGTCAAACTTTACCAATTGAAACGGGCATTATTGGAAAATCAGTGTTGTTTAATTGACAGATGAACTCTGCAAAAGCATAAAGACAAGATATTAGATAGTTGGGGACCCCCGTACTGGGATACACGTAGCCAGACTGCCGGGGCTTTTCCCTTTTTCTGTTGGCTCAGTGCTGACGAGCTCTCTCTCCCTCTCTCTCTGTCTCGCTCTCTCTCTCTGCGTCAGATGAACAATAAGCACAATAGAAAACTGCTGATGCTGTATTTGCTGTTGTAAACAAACTGCATCCAGAGGTGTCCACCAGCCTCCACCTTTCTGTCCTTTCCACTTCTCATTTTTTCCCCCTCTTTCTTTAAATTTGGATGTTTAATTGCCTGAACAAGCATGTCTTTTTTTTAACTTTTTTTTTTTAATGGTGTAGTGGTTGTGAGCAATGCAACCAAAATCGAATGCATTTCATTCATGTTGGAAAAAGACTTCTGATTCTGCTTGAGCATCAAGACTCGTGTTAAACAAGGATTTATTATGACAGGAAAGTGACATTTAAAATACCAGATGGACAGTTGTTTACAAAGGATAACAGAGCTATTAATGCTCGTGACCTTTCAGGCAGCAGAAGTAAACTGTGTCCACAATAACAACTATCCTATCAGCGGGTCAGCTCTATGTTCCCCAGTACCTATATTCCCTGGGATCGATAAAATGACACGTTTTTGGTATAATTTTCCATGTGATCTGAAATCCAAAGAAAATTTTCTGACCCCCCAAAATAAGTAATTTTCTGGCAGGACTCAAGTGATCTTGAATTGATCAACTTATCTTGCATTTATTTGCTGCGCCATAATAATTTGAATGAATTGTAGCTATTTTTTCAAAATGTTATTTTGAACCCCAAATTAAATTATTAACGTGACCGTGGGAACTTGTCCTAATTTGAGCAACTCAAAAAATGCACGTGTGACAAATGCATCGCTTCTACTTTTATTTTGAACACATCTTGTATACATGGGTACCGGGGAATATAGATACGCACCCCTATCAGCTAGCTAGGTAATAAAATTTCATAAAATTCTTTCTGACCAAATATAACCTCTTCCAATTGCAGGTCGACTTAATTTGAAGACCTTTCATTCAGTTGATTCACATATAATTCAGCTCGCCAGCTTTGATAATTAGCATGCCATGGGTTCCAAAACTGACCTGTACAGATCTTGTTTATGAGCAAATGATGTATTCTGCTAATATGTTTTCATCTGGGAGCTTGAGGCTGTTGTTCACTTAGTACTTTTACTAAACACTGGAACAAAACCTTGTAGTGGAGATGTTGAGTAATTCTCTATAATGCTGTGCTCAACACTCTCAACACAATACAGTGTCAGGAACAGATCCAGCAAGAAGTCACTACATTAAGATAAGCTTCTTTTTTTTAAAAATCATTTTGCTAAACCATACAGATCAAATTGTCATTGCGAATCCCAAGTGTAGCCAACTACTTATTTTTATTTAACAGCTAAAGTCCTATTAAAAGATTGTTGGTAATCAAGCCAGCCTCCACTTGTTTATCAATTGTTTCTTTTTTAAGAAATCTTTTTTTTTTTAATTCCTTTCGGAAGTTAATCCATTAGAGTGAATGGTCCAGCTGATTTAATTTTTAAAAAAATCCACTGCATGCTCAAAATGGCAATGAAATAGTGGCAACTATCGGCTAACTTTTTAAAAAATAGTTGTTAGTGGTACAAAATATCTGAAGAAATACGGCTAGCTTGGTGTATTTGTTTTTTTTTTTCTCTATTATACCATTTTACATATCAACCCAGCATCAGTATTGGATGGTGGATTCACTCAGTTTTATGGAAGATGGCACGTATGGTAAATGGCCTTTACAATACATGTTGTAAGTAGGCATAAAATGTAAGAATGATTTAAATCCAGTACACAATATTAAGGCTTGGAAATATGTGGATTGAGTCCATTAGAGCTCCACTGCATTGACACTCATTAATTTCATTCATTCATTCATTCATTTTCTGCTGCTTATCCGGGTCCGGGTCACGGTGGCAGCAGACCAAGCAGCTCAGCCCACACTTCCCTATCCTCGGCCAAGGCCTCTTGCATTTCCTGGGGGATCCCAAGGCGTTCCCAAGAGAGCTGGAAAATATAATCCCTCCAGCGTGTCCTTGGTCTTCCCCAGGGCCTCCTCCCAGTTGGACGTGCCTGGAAGGCCTCCCTAGGAAGACGACCAGGGGGCAACCTCATCAGATGCCCAAACCACCTCAACTGGCTCCTTTCGATACAAAGAAGCAGCGGCTCTACTCCGAGTCCCTCCCAGATATTTGAGCTTCTCACGCTGTCCCTGAGCCCAGATACCCGACGGAGGAATCTCATTTCCTCCGCTTGTATCTGCGACCTTGTTCTTTCAGTCATTACCCAAAGCTCACAGGTGAGGATAGGAGCGTAAATCGCGAGCCTCGCCTTCCGGCTCTTTGACACTCATGTTTGTCCTATTCAGCACTTTGTGGGGAAAAGGGATTTTTCTAAAAAAATTTTTTTTTTTTTGGGGGTGGGGGGCATTTTTCAGCCTTTATTGCAGAAACAGTGAGAGTGAGACAGGAAACAGGGAATCCAAGAAGGGAGAGACATGCAGCAAATGTCGCCCAGGTCGGGACCCGAACCCGGAGACGCTGCAAACCGCACTCTGCGGCACGTGGCACGCGCCTCAACCCCTCAGCCACGAGCGTCCCAAAAGGGATTTTTCTAACATAACGTATTTGTCACAGGTGAGTATAGAGCGCTCAGAGGCTTGATTGCTAACGATGTTTTAATATGACTCAGGTTGTAAAAAAGTGAATTTATCCTTTACGATGTGTGCATTTAAATTGGCCCAACTTAATATTTTCTGACGTTGGAAGAACAGCTGAGCATCACTAAGAGGTTTTTGGACACACTGATTGTTATGTAGACACTTTGCTGAATGGCCGACTCGTCCATCCAGTTTATTTTGGAATGAAACGCTCGCGGGGTATTGACCGTGTCTCTGCGGCCAGCGTGTCATTGTGCTGCCTGTAATGGGAGCTGCCTGGCTTGTGCTGCTACTGCGGCTGGCCTGTTTGTTTAGGTGCTGCTCTTCTATTTCATACATGTGCATGTGTTTGGAAGCCACTATTTGTTCAGCTTCGCCTGCTTTCTCAAGGTTGGCTTATCGCAGCCAGGAGACGAGTATAATCGTGGCGTACGAGTGTTTGCCTCAGGGGAAGAGAATCTAGAACAAACACACGTGTCCTCTTATACCCAGATGGAGTCAGACTGACATGATGTTGCCACGCTATAGTTTTGTTGTTACTCGAAAACAATGGTACCCAAACTTCTTTTTTTTTTCATGTGCAATGCGCGTTCATTTTTTGGCAACGCCTATAAATGCGTTCCTCTCGGTCAGAAGAACCGGAAAATCAATGCTGCCAGTTCCTCTGACAACCCCGGGGAGTTAAATGTCAGGGGTCAAGCTTCCACAGGGGTCAAACCTCAAAATTGCAGAGATGTTGTTGAAAACCACAACAAAGTGTTCCCAATGTCGATATGTTTCAGAAAAAGTACAGTTTGCCCCATCTGCGATGCATGGCTCTTGGAATACAAATCCAAAAATCAAAGGCCGTATTGGGTGTCAAAATCCCAAAAATTGCTCAGATTTTCATAAAACTGGACTCAAAGGTAGCCAGACTTTTTAGATCGTCACCCTGCAAGAAGGAACGGTGTATGAAACGATAACAATGGAGACCAAAAAAAACACTTGTCAAAAGTTTTAACAATTAGCGGTAATAATAATCTACTTTCGGCTTCTCTCAATTTCAAGTTGGGGTCGCCACAGCTGATCCCATATGGATCTGCATGTAGATTTGGCACACGTTTTACACCAGATGCCCTTCCTGACACAACTCCACATTACATGGAAAACGGGCAGGGTTCGAACCGGGAACCTGCCGCACTGAAAGCAGTCGCACTAACCGCTAGGCCACCACCCCTGCATTCATCAAATGTATATAGAAATGAAAATCAAATGTGTTCCAGTTGTTCCAGGTTCTGTTTATTAGTAAAGCATTTTACACCAAGGATAGACTGTTTTACATTGCCTTTAAAATATTTCAAACATATTTCAAATACATTTAAAGTGATATATTTTGCGCTGCTTATCAGCAGCTGTAAACCAGTGATTAAAATCATAAATGGCTCAATCAAGATTCAACATTCAAAGCGTTTGTCGTATGCACAGTAGGAAACATGTTTCCCTGTGCAATGAAATTCTTACTTTGCTGTCCACAGAGAATGCCAGTAGTATTTATAAAAATTTTAAAAAAGCATTTAAAAACCAGCAACAATAACACAAGAATAAAAACAATGGAGAAGCAATGGAATGTGCAAAATTATGCATGTGCAAACTGAGCAATGGAATGTGCGTTGTAAATAATCAGGTTTTAAACTCATTAGTCTGCTGTTTGAAAGTCCTATAAAGAAAGCTTAAACAAGTTGAATTATGTATTTGCTGCTGACTGGTTATAAATGGCTCAAAACCAATGTGGAAAATGGCTTAAACTGGATTGATATGTGCTAGACTTGAGAAACTGGTTTGGCTGCCACATACTATTGATTATTTTTGGGTTTTGGACACAAAAAAAATTTAACTTGTGATCTGCATTTTTTTTTCTTCACTACTTAAAAGTGCGTGGCTATAGTGGTGCTCTGACACTCCGAGTGGCTATGACAGAACCCAGTAGTGCCATGCGGTAATTAACAATGACCGGCATAGTAAACGGAAAATATTTATAATGATGTAAAATTGTTGAACTTTTTGTGGAAATTGCACGACATGGTGGAACCCTCACAATATCGCGTGTGTCATAGCCACAGAAACCAAAAACCAAAGATAATAAAGCTATGTGGATACAAACACGGATAATGACCGCACGGCGCTACTTGGTTAGTACTTGGACTGTAATACATTGTTAATACTATTGCATCAGTGGTGGATGACACGCACTCAGTACTACCGCGGGCCATGCTTGAAAATGTCTCGTACCTGTAGCCACGTCCTTTTAAAAAATATTTTATCGATTAAACAATTGATTTATCATAGCAGTAATTGTCAGTTTAATCAATAATGGAAATTAGAAGGGCACCTACAGAGAATATACCTTTAGCCAACAGAGTAAAAATTGCCGATGCCATTATTATCTTTGCTAAACAGTAGAGAGTGCTAACCAGCTAAAGTTCTTTGTGATGTCATAAGGCAGGGTCTTAGAAAGAGCTAGAGGTACATAATTTTAATCAGTGTTGTATAAAGTACCTGAAAGTCACACTTGAGCAGAAGTACAGATACCCGACCAAAAAAATGACTGGTAGAAGTTCAAGTCACCGACTAGAATGCTACTCAAGTAAAAGTCTTAAAGTATCTAGTATTTACTGTACTTAAGTATGAAAAGTAATCTATAATTTAATGCACTTAAATAATGAAAGTAAGAGTAAAGTACATGTTAATAAAAACAGAAGGCAGTCAGAACTTTGAATATTATGCAGTTTATCCAGCACTTTAAAACATGGAGCCGACAACAATCTTAATAAATAATGTCTTGACCCTGAACAAAGGTATAAAAGCTGTTCTTTTTCCCCAAAGGTTATGCTTGATATAGATAAGATGGAGGCACAGGTAGATTTAATTTAATCTGATTTTTGTAACGACACTGCGCATTGAAAATGTATCGGAGTAAAAGTATGCAATTAAGTTAGGAAATGTAGTCAAGTAAAAGTTGACAGAATTTAAAAGAAACTCTAGCAAAGTACAGATACTCCCAAAACATACTTAAGTACAGTAGTGAAGTATTATTACTTCATTACTATACAACACAGATTTTAACGCAGATTTATGCAGATCTATACCACTCTTGCCTGACCCAAGGACCATCTAGCTGCAAAGTTTTGTCAGAAACCATGTATTACTTTTTGAGATATTGTGGACCCAGCAAAAACAGACGAGGGCATTCACATGATCTCTGGCCTCCTGTGTTGGTTGGCTTCATTAGTTGTATCCCAGACAAAGTAAGTCACCCCAAATCACATTTAATTGCACATCTTGCTGTTTACTGAGGTTGGGATTGTGAAATATTAACAGAAATGTGCAGCAAAAACAAAAAAACAAAAACAAAAAACCTGCAGGCAGAAGTCTCTTTGTATATAGCTGTAACAATGTAGTGTTGCTATCACTCATGTACAGCGTACATGTTGACATGGTCTGAAACCACTGGGGGCACATTAGTTAAAAGGAGGATAAGGATGGGACAATCTACCAAAAACTCTTTAACAGGGTAAACGGGGAGAGAGAGAGACCCGTAGTGCAAACAAAAGCCCAACCCATCAGTGAGCATCGAGCTGCTCTGATAACGTCTCTCTCTCTCTCTCTCTCGTTCACTCTCTCTCTCCCTGGTTTGCTCTAAAAAAGAAAGGGATAAAGGGCCTTTTCTTTGCTCCGCATGCCAGGCAACTCCCAGCGGCCTCTCTGTTGACACAACCACCAC
>OMMV01140889.1:0-11560 GCA_900302635.1 Chatrabus melanurus
TGTTTACGTTCATTTCTGCCCCTTTTTTAGCCGTTAAGTATTTATTTCGCCATGGTTTTTATTTGTGAATCTGCAGAATGTTATTTAAATGGGATCGTGACGTCAGGCCCGCAATGCAATGCCGGTCGAGTCCTTCACGGGCAGCGGAGTAACAGAGGTAAACAACCGTCACAAGATTAAATTAACTAAAGTTAGTAAGGTTTTTTTTTTGTCGGGAAAGCAGGTTATGAAACGCCAGAATGTGACCCGAAGTGACTAAATTTATTACACTAAAGAATCATGATTGTTGTCCGCTGTCTTGAAATCTGTGGATGTCGACACCGGAAGTGGGAAATTGGCCATACACGCGACACCTCGGGTCGCACGCGGAATTAGGAATCGCCTTGATGAGCCATATAAAATATATGTTTACTTAAGTTTAAAATGAATAAATAAATAAAAACAATAAGGAGCAGCTTGGATTGAATGTTTTTTTCTTAATGCATGGCAGAGCTGTTAAACTGTCAAGCATATACTTTGGATTGAATTTAATGTGTTTGCAATGTGCTCTGTGCAAGTGTAGTATCTAGGAAAGTATTGAATTGGGACTCGGTATTGGCAGATATTCAATATTAAATGACTCGGATTGCGATCGGTAGCAACAAAAAACCTGATCGGGACATCCATATTTTAAATAACAGCCACCTGAATGTAACACAAGAACAATGGGATTCGGTCCAAAATGGCTGGAGGCTAAGCGTACCCCCATTTAAAATCCAGTGGATCAGAACCACAGTAAGGAACACACACTGCAGACATGTAATCATCACTCCTCAACAAGCAGCAGAGATTTAAAAAAAACAGTAATGGGTCTGATTCTAACTCCCAATTAACTAATCAACTTCAGCAGATACTGTAGAGAAAGAGCAAATGATGATGTATGAAGAAGTTATTAATGTATCTATGGACCACTTGACTGTAAGAATGCACACTTCCTTCTCTGTGTCCGCAGGAGTTTTATCTTAGAGACTCATCTGAAGTGTAAAAATAATAAATATGCCCCCATTCCAGCTTCATAGAAATTACCTGACACTATTCAAATTAAAAATAAGTTGAGAACAACTTGTCATTAGGGGAAATGTTCGCTACATATCCTGCTGCCAGTTGTCTTGCTACATTTTTTTCTTTGTGCCAGAGGTTTCCAAATGAGAGGATATTGAAGAATGGAATTAATGATTTGCAAATTGCTGCAACTGAAATGAAGCTTTCTTGCCAATTAAGGAGCGAATAAGCAATAATCACATGATCTAACAGCATCAGCTGAACCGATTCTATGGGAAAGAATATTACCATTATAGGCGGTGTGATACACAAACCTGGCAGCAAGGCGTCAACCTTATTTCTCATGCAGGTTTAAGAGAGTGATTTGCTATTAAACACATGTAATGGTGGCTGTTTGCTTGATGGTGGATGTCTAATTTATTGGAAATTTGTCACTTGTGATGTTCTAATTTTTGAAATGATGCATTTATGTGCATATTGAAATTGCACTGTTTTGGATTGCAGTTTCTTCTGACCATCCAGTAAAGTTTTATACTGCAGATACAGCACTCTGTCATTACTGTCTCTGTGATAATTAACACGTCTGAGTTAATTCACTTGATTCCCGCCCTTCTCAAACCATCATGCTCTAGTCTATAAACAAGAGCAGCTTTAAAATACCACCAGCTCTCCAGGAGGTCAGCGCTAATTAAAAGGACAGTGTAGCACATTAGCCATGAATGGAGTCAAACCAGTAACAGAATTTAGTTGAGTTGAGCCCCCAAGGTTAAGGCTGAACCCATGACCCTGACCCACTGCCCGGTTTTCCCTTTCTTTTAACACTCCTGCCTGCTTCACTTTAAGGGGAATTCTGGAATTTTTCAACCTGGGCTCTATTTGTAGATGTTTTTGGGTTCATCTTTTCACTCGGGACAAAAATGATTTTTTGTCGTTACAGTATTCATTTACAATGCCAACACCGTCATGGGCTAAACAGTTACATAACATAATTGTATGGGGCAAGCTAAAAACACAATAAACCACTTCTTGTCGCCACTGAACAGACGAAAATGTCCTTAGAAGTGTCTGGGAGCACGGAGAGGATCCCTACAGAGGTAAACGTGTGCATGGTTACCTCTCTAAATGTAAAGAAAAATTTTAAAATGAGCAATTATACCGTTAGTCGCTTACCTTAAGCCTGTATCTCATTGAGAGACGACTGTTTGGTGACTGTGACGACTGAATATTTAGACGACTGCTAGACGAAGTTGGCCATGTTTTTCGTGAACCTAGCGACTAATTTCAGACTGGTTTAGCACTCTTGACGAACCCATCCCGCTGCGTCTCGCGCTCCTCATTGTGTGTATGTGCATGCGCGCAACTACTGCTGTCTTTCTTTCTCTTTTCTTTTCTCTCTCTCTATCGTGTGCGCTCGCAGCAACAACCAAACCCGCAGGAAGACACACAAATCACTAAATATAAAATAAATATAAATACTCCAAGATCATCACAGTTAATAAAGGGCTGTGAAGTGCGCCTTGTCTTTAGGAGACAACTGAAACAGACCGGGGGGGCGACTTGGTAGCGGTCTATTGAAGACTTCTTAGTGAGTAAAAAGACTAGTTAGAGAATAAAAAGAGACAAGGTAGTGAAAATAAGCAGTTGTTCATTTGCCACCAGGGTCTTCAACATGTTGAAAATCCGCAGGCGAATAAAATCGAACTAATTAGGGAATGGGGATACTGATTCAGACTGCTTAGAGATTACTTTCAGACTACACTGACATCAAGAGCCGAATTAGATGAATGGCGATTTGTCTCTTTCGCCAAATGGTTGCAAGCCCAATGAGTTACCGGGTTTAACATTCTGTCCATTTGGGGGCGCTGCTCTCCACTGAGTCATTTTTCCTGTTGTAAGCAGAAGACCGAGCTCCTCATCAACAATTGACTTGTAATGACTCAGTTGAGAGTGTTTGGAGAGAGCAGTGCCCCCAAATGGGCAGGAGGTTAAGGTAAGCGGCTAACTGTATAATCTGTCATTTTAAAAATTGACTTCATTCTTCATCCTCATTATATGCTCTTTTAATTTGGTGAGTTACAAGATATAGCATTTTTTGTTTGCTATTTATTGCTTATAATAAGCTTTTTGCTGGAAAAGCCCTGCACTACTATTACCAGTGCAGGGGGGGAAAAAAGCCTGTGTATTTTTGATGCACACAATTTAAAACCATAATTTAAAAAATAAAACAAAAAAAATGCTTTTTTTCTTGCTAAAACTATTTATCAAAACAGTTGGCAAGTCCTTTACTGTTGATCGACTAATCAATGTACAATTTCGGGTGTACAAATGTTGCAGCATCACAGGTAATATTCAGCTCCCAACAGCAAATTTGTCAGTGTTAAATTTCCAGTGTTAAGGCGTTTCAGTATCAAGTCTTGAGGTTCTGGTGTTAATTTCAACTGAATTTTCACCATACTGGCGTCACACCTGAAGGGTGTTAATATTAAATCACATCGTGTAAATTTAGCTCTCCAAAAATGTTATTTTAACTCTGTCCATGAATAGGTGGGAAATGGGGAATATGAGTTCTTTAGTGTGTATATGCAGTGGTCCAGTTGCAGTGGTGTTGACTTGTGATTAGAAGGTTGTAGGTTTGAAGCCCACCTGGAGCCTGTGGAGTGTGAATGTGCACACCAAGTGTATGTGGACTCACTATGGCTCCCTCCCAATACATGAGGCTTAGAAGAAGTGGAAGTAAGTCCTATACAGGCCTTGAGGCCTATCGGGCCGGTGCTTCCACGGCCAAAGCTGGTACCCATTTACAGCTGGGTGGACTGGGACAATGCAGATAAAGTGTCTTGCCCATGGACACAGACATACAGCCTGAAGAACACCTGGAATTGAACCCCGGTCTACCTAATCCAGCTCCTATCCCTGTTGCATTGAACTCTGGGTGTTAATTTGAAACTTCTGATTTTGCTGTGTAGCTGTCTGTGGGACGAGCTCTGCACTCACAGTCGTCTTGGAGCTTTCTTTTGCAGTGACAGGGTGATTTTATAAATTTGTTTCTGGTAATATTTGTGTCTTTAACTGCTTTGTCTGAGCTCGGTAATGGTTTCTTTTGAAGCGTTGGAGCCGTGTGTCAGGGGCCATGTTTGTGTTATTGTAGATCCTCTGAGAGCCCATTGTTTGAAGACCTCACAGGTTCCTCGTAATCTAATTGGCCACGGACGTCCCGGCTCAGGACCTTTCTTCATGCTCTGGATATTGACAGAGCTGTCACGGCTTGAAAATTCACTTGTCCAAATACAGCCTTGTTTAATTATAGAAGGGGGATGCATGTGTATCATCGCACACACGCCAACCCCCCACCCTGACAAGCTCGATCCATGCCCAGTCTTAACTCTTTTCAGTCATGATATCGAACTCCACCTCTCAAAGAATCTTTGTCCAAATAGAAACTGGATTTGCGTGTCGTCTCCTTCTTATCCCAAAGCCCTTAAGCAGCCAGTGCTCCTCCTCTGTTCACCTTCACTTTGCCAGTGACATACCTCCCAGTGTTTCTCCATCCAGTGTAAACACCAAGAGATCCTCCTATGCTATTACTTACACTGCCGCCCCCACACTATTCCGTTCCCGAGCAGTCTCTGACCACCGCCTCTATATTCTGAATTGCCAATCTCAATCTAATTTATGGAATATTTTGGAGGTAACTGTATACGGCGGCGGGGATGATAACATCTCCAGGCCCCTGTGAAGGACAGGAACTCAGCAGTGTGTGCTTAATAACATAAACTGCTGAAAAAGGGCCCGTGCCGCTGCATTGGCAGAGGAGCCGGCCAGTGAGAGGGCTGGAGAGAGAGGGGACCCAGTGTTCTGGGGTGGGGGTAATTGAGACCATGTGAGCCTCCCCCAGTGGAGGGATTAGAGAAGAAACGGAACTCTCTCAGCCTCGAGATCGCTTACAATTAGATGCGCCCAGAGCAAAGGTAGTAAGGAGACAGGGAGGGTGAGCGGGTGAGACAACACTGTGGCCTGAAACGTCTGAGCCATCAAGAGAAGAAAGGTGAAACAGAAGTGAAGCTTGTGTTCCCAAAATATAGGCCGTCTGCCTGTCGCACTTCACATACGTGTCAGTAGAGCTTAATGTTCTCAAACTGCAACTACCCAAAGGCCAGTGTCCAGGTTCTGGCCTCCCACTGAGCCCATTTGATGTCAGATAACAAAATGACTTTGGATGTATCGAGAACCTAATTATCAGTTCCCTGGGCTGATCAGAACAGTTTATGACACACATTGCATTTGTTATTGCAAATATTCAACTATCAAACACACTGGTGAGGAGGGAGCAACGTCATTTTCTGTTGGGAACCGCCGTGACAAAACGGTCTCGTTGAATGCTGCTTTGAAAGAGTGCTGGAATCGGATCAACTCTGGCCCACTTGGCTTGTGGTGATAGAACAGGTCCCAGAACCAAATACACTGAAGGAATCTAGACTTGGTTCTTATAGTGGGCACATGAAGACCCGATTCTGTGTTAGTGACCTTGCCCTTGCTCCAGGGCCCTCTGAGAACCTTGAGGGCACATCCTCGTAGGACAGTAAAATTGGTATTCTTGCAGTAAAATATCAGGGTGCTTTTAGGCCTTGTCCACACAGCTATGTTTTCACAGGAAAACGGCTAAGTATTTATCCGTTTTGGCAAAGCATCCAAACGAAGCTTTCCCCACCCCACAACAATCAGGATCAAGGGGTGGATCCTGACCATTGATTCTGATTGCTGTACTAATCAGCAGGCATTATTACAGAATCAGAGGAATCAAAATTAAAGATCAGAGGCAAGTTCCATCCCTCGATTCACACAGACACCAAAATTAATTCGTCTTTCCAACAATGTCTTTTAAAGGTGTAATATTGTGCATATTTGTTTTGTCTAACTTCTACAGTATCAAAAATGCATTCAAGCTCAGTGGATAAGAGTTGGGCTACCAATATGTGGGCCTAGGTTCGATTCCTTGTCACGCTACCTGTCTGTGTCCTTGGACAAGACACTTAAATGGTAAATGGATTGCATTCTATTGCTTTTCTATCTGATGTAGATGCTCAAAGCCCTTTACAGTGATGCCTCACATTCACCCATTCACACAACGATGCCAGCATGCTCCCATGCACACCAGAAGCAACTTGGGGATTAAGGACCTTGCCCAAAGGACCTTAGTAATTTTCCTGCCTGACAGGAATTGAACCAAGGGTCCTCTAATTGTTGAGCCCACCGCTTTAACCTCTAGACCCAGTCCCAGCTCCAGCTATATATATAACCTCCACCTTTACTTTGATGTTTTCTAATTTCTTATCAACCAGCTTTAGTCGTGTCAGTTTCTGTCTCAGTCCACCCAACTGTAAATGTGTACTGGTCTTGGAACCGGTGATGGACTGGTGGCCATCTGAACACCAGCCGGCTTGTGCTGGCCGTGCATGGGTGCCAGGGCCTGTATGAGACTTCTTCTTCTTCTTCCTTGACCCAAGGTCTACCTTTCCACCAAATTTCATTGAAATTTGTTCATGTACCTTAGAGCTAACCCTCTGACTGTCTAACAGACAGATGGACAAACAGCAATAATAAATATAGGTAATAATAAATAATGACATGTGGAGGTAGTTGACACACCCGCACACTGTAAATGTGCTTTGTTTGTTCTCAAAGGAAGATGTGGACTTATAGGAAGTTGTGACTGGAGTCACAATGACTTCAGTCACAGTCAAAGATGGTACGTTCACATTGGACCAGCTTTTCTGTGCCACTTAAGAGTGTGGCTCTCTGTGTGAACACCAACAACAGCACAGATGTAACTCATCTTGGGCACTGGAACGTTTTGGTCATGTCTGTTTTGTGTGTGACGTCCACTGGGCACGCCGCCCACTGAACATATATGACTGAAGGTTGTTCTGAAGCCGTAAGGTGTGTGAATAGTGATCTGGAGCTGGCTGTGCAAACATCATAGGTTCTATTTGTCATGAATCAGTATTGACAGTTTGTCAGCTGCTTGTACAAATGTATAGGAGGCATTGTTTTTGTGGTTTGCCCTGTTCCCCTGCTGCCTGTCTTTTAGTATTTAGACACTTTCACAATGAATTACCCAACTCAAAAGGTCGACTCAGAAGGGTTATACATGGAAAATGTGAAACAAATTAGTCATGATAACCTTATGAAAGATTAAATAAGTAATGCAGTTGTAACAACTCGTCATTTTACAAACTAATCCAAGTAGAGAACAGGAAAATCTACAAGTAGATTGGACTCATTAAAATACAAAGGCAACACATGTTCCATTTTGCAATCTTTAAAAATGTCTTTTAAAAGGTGTAATATTGTGAAAATTTTGATTTAGCTACTTTTTATAGTTTCAAATTGGGATTTCATGTTATGCATGTCCCAAGTCTCACAAATCTATCACTGTCTATGTAAGTTTTCTGCCGTAAGTTATATTTTGGCCTGACATGGCTCATTTTAAACGTGTGTGACATACGTAACAAAGTCCATATCTGGACTCCTGTTTGATGTGTGAGATGACAAATCAACTGCTCCGCATTCTGTGTGCTGCATCTGCAGGATCTGTGTAAGAGCGATGGAGATTTGCCTGTTTTCAGAAGGGAAAGAGGGCGTGGCAAGCTGCAGACTCTTTCAGTTTAAAGCAACAGATTAGGGTGCTTTCACACCTACCCTGACTGGCTCAGACTGTGCAGTTTGGCCCTGGAGGTGGGAGAGTTGTCCCAGACTGTGCTTGATTTTTGGTCTGACCACATTCTTGGTCCAGATCAAATTGAGCCATGGTTCAGTTTGTTTACAGTGTAAAATCATTTTTGTGGACTATCTGGACCAATTACAGCAAGTTTCAGCCAAACAGGCTGTTGTCACTCAACCTACTTTGCCAGAATCGCCATGATTCGCTTGATTATTTACACTCTTCTCCTTCATTTCTGTGTGCAGTGAGACAGTTGTTGCACAACAAAGTTGTTCATTTGGCCAATTGGAATCTTTCGTAATTGGAGTCTTTCATAATGCTGCTGGTGGTAATACCATAACAACACTATTACAATAGCAACTAAATGAACTGAAATGAACCTGCATTCATTTTCTTCTATTGATTCAGACTGCAATACTAGTCAGACGTACGTTCACTGACCAGCCAATCAGGCCAGGTCTGTGAGCAACCAACAAGGCAGGCAACTGGTCCATCTCCAAATGCCCAAAATAACCATCTGCTGCAGCCATGTGAAGTGTGGGTGTCCCCTAGGCCTTCTCCAGCTGCTGGGGTCCTCAACACTGATGCACCTGCGTGCTGGATCACGCCCACAGAAATGCACCACATGGCCAAAATGTAGCCGACATTCCCTCAAAATACAATCTTAGTCTCCCTAAATTACTGTTTGTTTCATTTCAATTCAATTTTATATAGCGCCAAATCACAAAGTAAGTCTCTCCAAGACATTTCACAAGTGTAAGGTCTAACCTTACCCAGCCCCCTGAACAAGCACACTGACAACAGTGGTGAGGAAAAACTTCGTAGACATTTTTGTGATTATAGGAAGAAACCTCTAGCAGATCAGACTCAGAGGGGTGACCATCTGCTTTGGCCATACTACCAATGACAAAAATGTACTTTGTCTGACACAAAGTCATCCCAGTGGTACCTAAGGATTCCCTGAACAGACCGAGTCCCAAAGACATCCAGTCTGGTTAAGTCACTGGTTAGCGTCGAATTCTCAGAACCATACACTAAGACAAGAAGCACCAGGACCCAAAAGACTTGGACATTCATTCTCTCCTAAAAGTATCGGCATCACCAAACACCTCTGTCCAGCGAGACATGAATATCACTGGCAAGATAAGTGGATGTCTCTTCAAGTTCAACACTCACTGCATACAGGTACACTTCTGATGGCCGAGTCCAAGAAGTCATTGAAAGCCTGGATCTTAGTCTTGATCCAGGACCATCGCAAATCCTGACACTCTGATCAACCGCATGTATATGGAGATATAGCCCTGTACTCCTATATATGTCATGAGGACAGGAACCATCTCTGGAGTGCTCCTCCAGAAACCGTGTGCGTCCTACGGTTCGGTTTAAGACACCGCCCAACAAAAATTTGTGGTGAAACACAGAAATCCAGTCAAACTCCACAAAATAAAATAAAAAATACACATGGTTGAACACATTTTAACATGTGATCAGCAAAGCATTTCTAACTTGTATAATGTGTTTTGAAGCAAATCTCTGAATTTGCTTTACAGGCACTTTAAAAGTAATAGCATCAGCATGGGGTAGAATCTTACATTTGATAAGTGGTGGATCTCTTGCGATGTGATGGGATTTTAGACCCCTGCTTAAGTTTTTTTTTATCATTTTTTTAAACAAAAGTACAAACTATAAGGCATCTCTAACATGACTGAATAAGAAGCTTAAAATGTTCTCACAGCTGTTCTAAACGAAGCATTACAAAGCATCACATTATGTTTTTCGGGTCGAGAGTAGCGCTCCTATTTTTTTTTTTTTGAAATGCCACACGAACGTCTCCTGTGTTTGGGTTTTTGTTGGCATGGCCATGCAAAAGTCCTGATTGTTTCCAATGTAGTGTTTATTTTCACAGTCCCTAAATGTTTTAGAGAAAAAGCCTTACCGTAAAAGACTGACAGTCAGAAATCTCTGTTATACTTTCAGCATCATTTAACTCAAACTGAACAATTTACACAAGTACATTTTAATTTCTACAGTCTGTGTCTGTCTGTTTGAAAAAGTGTCCACTTATGGACGTTTGTATATAATTTTCCAAAGGCCATAAATTCACAGGGTGCCTAAACGTTGCTATATTAAGATGGATATTTAACTGTCGACATTAAATTGACTCATTGCTTTAAATATATTAGTTACAGTTAACTTTTTCATACATTTTGCTCTTAAATATAAATATAGGTGTACTGTAGAATAATCAATGCTCTTGTACTTTGAACACGTCAACATTTACAGAAAATGGAAATGAAAAATGGGCAACAAGCTCAATTGCAATGAAGATATGTACATTAGTTTGAATTATGTACAAAAATTATGAAGCATGCCTGTGTTAAGCGATCGCCTCCAACCAACAGCAGTCAAATGTTGTCAGTCACCTGTCTGTCTGTACATAATAACTCAAAAATTAGAGGACAGATTTTAAGTACATTGTGGAGACAGATGGTACTTCGGTCATGGAAGATATTTGGAAGTGGATCCAGATCTGTTTCAACGTGCATTAAATATGGTTTCTGTGGCCACAGTGTTCTCAGAAATTACACACTCCAGGCAACTCAAAGTTTGCATACATGCTGCTTACCCTACCCCACTGAAAGTGCATATACCCAGATTGCAAAAGGTCAGACACTTCAAGCCCCACAGAATTTCACCATTTTAGCCCTCTTCTAGCTGCAGCTCCCTCATAATTGCTGACAGACAGAACAAAAGAAACCTACTTGACCATTCACCAAAGTTATAGCGCTTAATTCCCTGTACTTTTCTCACAATCAGCCTTTTTCTAGCAGGTTTGAACCCAAATTGTGGAGAATGCATGGCATCCATTTTGGGAAAACCCCTGTTTGTTACAGTGACATGAAAGCGAGGCTCTGAGGTCAAGTGGTTTTGTTTACATTTGGCTGTCAAAGGGAATTCCTCAGAAACCACGTGGATTTGACAGAGGACAACGCAACAGATACTATTTTCACTCTTGGGCCTCAAAAGAAGAAGAGAAGGGAGAAATAACACAGGAAATCATTGGGGGGGGGGAGTCAAGGATCATTCTGTATTGTGACTTGAGAGTCACAGATTGAGCCCTTAATGAACCAAGGTAGGATTTTTTTTTGATGATTTCTCTATCCTGAAAAGAAATTTCCTGTTGCACGCTCCTTTGCTTTGGCTATTTTTGGCTATGTACTCTGAAAAAAACTCTGAAAAAGTAGATTTCTTTTTTGGAAAAAAAAAATCTACTTTTTCAGAGTTTTTTTTATGCAGCTCAGATTTAAATTTAAAACTCATTTCTCAATAACATCAAAACGCTGTAATGATGTTATGCCGTAATGACACGTAAAACATACTTTAAAAATATACACTAAACTCATGAAGCTAAACTGTAATAAATTATGCAATACTATAATTAGTAGTTTAAACAATCTATTGTTGCCTTTATGCATTTTTGGTCATTGGTTATTTTTGGGAAATTGATTTTAAATTTCATGCTGAACAACATTGAAATTTTTTTTAAAAGTGTTGCTGGGACGGTGCGCTCAACGCTCGGGGTTAAAGGTCAGAGTCATTGTCAGCCACTATGAGGTAATTATTATGTGTTTGTGTTTATAGTATGTTGACTCTCCACTCGGTCTCTCTCCTCTGTGCTCCATCTTTCTGCCCGACTCACCCGCCTCGTCCCCCACCCCCTCTGTTCTTTGCACAAGTCGCCTCCCTCTGGGAAGAGGTGCCTGAGATGTTGGTTCAGCCATACATCTCTGTCAAAAT
>OMMV01140899.1:0-10862 GCA_900302635.1 Chatrabus melanurus
GTCCCCCCCCCCCCCCCTCGGAGCGGTGAGGCCAATTGTTGCCGCTCCCATTGCGCCGGCCATACTCGGCTCTGGCAAGACCGGGAATTGAACCCCCTGGTCTTCGGAGGCAGCTGTGCCAAGCTAAAAGCTTGACGCTTAGACTGCTGCGCCACCGCCATCACCACAATGTTTGACCTCTGGCTGACCTTGCCAGGGCAGTACTGGAATCCATTGAAGTGTGTGTCACATTTGGTCCAAATCAGGTTGAAACTCACATTTCTTGGCCTTGACCTTTGCCAGATTAAATTTTTTTAAATCGGAATTTTGGGGTCAACGTTCAGAGACATACCAAGTTTGGTAGAAATCAGCAAAAGGACCAGGGAGCAGGAGACCCCTTGACCCCAATGATTGACCTTTGGCAAATATGACCTTTCTGGGCAATTCCCAAAACCACCCCCGTATGTGTGCCAAGTTTGGTGCAAATCAAAGTGGAAAAACTTGAATTTTGACCTTTGACCTCATTGAGTTTGACCTCAATATTTGACCTTTGGTAAATTTGATGTTGCCTGGGCAATTCCTGAACCCACCTAAATATGCGTGCCATGTTTGGTGGACATTGGAGTGAAAATGATCATTTTTAACCCTTGACCTTTGCCAAAACAGTTCTGGGGGTAACTGTCATCCACATATCAAGTTTGGTGGAAATTGGCTCAAGCACCTCGGAGGAGTAGTGGAACAAATGCACACAAACAAACAAGTATGATATGGAGATGTACTTCAGTCTGAAGGTGGTAGATGCTGAAAAAATATGTTTTGTCAGTGAGAAGTGCTGTTTATGTACAAAAAAAGCACACAGCATGTGGGCTGCTGGTGGAGGTTTTATTGTCTTATTTTGGCTTTTAGCTTTACACAACTGACAATATTCCTCTTTGAGGCATTCATGCATTGCCGACTGTTCAAATGGAGCAGTAGCTGAATGAATGCATACCGGCATCAAATTCTTCTGAGTCACTTTCCACGGTTTTATGACCCACTTTTGAGCATTCCTCCTCCCTTTGATGTCCAAACATATTGTTTTATCCATGATATATTCCATTTTTAGAATCAAGCAACACACAAAACAAGAATGGAAGCTCAGAGAGTGCAACGCCTGCACCTTACGTGTTTGACACCAATTAATGCAAATTTTTTGTGATCGAGTGTTACCCGTAATATATGATTCTGTGCAGCCTTGACATTTGATCAATTCTGTCAAAAGCTGAACCACTTTATCTGTGACTAACACACAACCCTTCCACCGTGTTAAACGCATATTGGCTCCAAACTGTTTGAGTTAAACACTTATGACCTTGAGTTTGACCTTTCAAAGTCACCCAAAGCAAAGGTCTTGTGAGCAATGTAAAGGTGATATATGACCATAGTGGGACACTCCCCCCCCCAAAACCCCCCCGGCAATGATCCTTACATTTACTGTGACTTCTGTTTCACTGCAGACAGTATGAACCAAAGATATTTCATGTTTTGCGTGGTTAACTTCATTTCATTTGTTAATATACATCCATTCCTGCATCTTTCAGAACTCGTTCATGTCGCATAACGCAATGCTAAAAGGCTAATGTTAGCACCTATGTGTGTCTATGTGTATGCGTGCGTGTGTGTGTGTGTGTTTGTGTGTGTATGTGCGTACCCACAGAGCGCTGCCTCTGATGTGAAACGCAGAAATCTATATGTGAAAAAGCAGAGGTGTTCATTTTTGTGTAGGAAAAACCTGCGTATGCTGTTAAAGAAAAAAAAGAAAAAAATCAGCTGAAGTTGTTCGACAGCCAAGATCATCTTTCCCAAGTTTAAATAATTTCCTTGTTTTTCATGAGAGAATTTGTAAAGTGTGATCATGTAATCACAAATTATATCAAATGATGTTTGTATCTACAACAATTTGGCCGTCACAATCAGTGTAATGGGTCAATTCAGCTCTTTGATGAAACTAAAGAAAGCAAAAACCCAATGTTTATATATCAGTATCAGCATTGGTATCGGCCAAAATGAGTTTGAAAATGTGTGTGTGTGTTTGTGTATGCATTTGGCCCAAATTTTGACCTTGGCCTGTGACCTTGAATTTTAATTGATTGATCAAATCACTTTATCCTTGTCTGACCTTGGATCATTTGGCAGGTTTGTTTCAAATCAGATCAAAACTATTTGAGGTATTTTGTTGACATGTGGATGGCCGGACACACAGGACTGAAAACAATACCTCCACATCCACCTCCGTTGTCCAGTGTAAAAACAAAAGAACCGATTCTAACGCTTAAAGAACGTTTTGCACAAAACAATGTGCAAAATGGGGTTTTACCTACGTTACCTAATCCTGTGTCTGTACAGGTTGATATGACCCTGCTCTAAGCAAAATTTAAGCCTATCAGCACTTGCTGCACGTTTATCAGCACTGATGCAGTGCATGTTTTAAAAGCATATTTATGCTCTGCTTCACTTCAAATACACACAAAGTCTGTTTCTGATGGACAGTGCACGTGATGCGCTTCTTACCGGCCAATCAGGTTTTTCCCGTCATCCTGTCTGTGTTTTCTTCCTACTAACAGGCACTGTACAGGCACCATAACGACAAGGGGACATGAGGCCCCCCAGGTAAAGGTACACTTTTGAAGACATAATTTAAAGACATTTTGCATATACTACTACAACTACTACTACTACAAATAATGATATGATGAATAAATAATATATAGTAATAATGATAATAATAATGATGAATGTATTTTTAACAACTATAATACAGCCACCAGACTTTCATCAATGTCATTCAATCAATATTACTTTGAGTGCTCTAGTTTTACGAGTACAGTGCTGCACTAAGTGGAATTGATGAGCCATATTAAAAAGAAATTGTTTATTTTCTAAAAATAAATAAAATAAAAGCATTAAGGAGCAGCTTGGATTGAAGGTAGTTTTTTTGCTTAATGCTTTGCTGAGCTGGTCTATTGTCAAGCATATACAGCATACACATTGGATACACTTTAATGTACTTGCAATGTGCTGTGTGCAAAAGTAATATCTAGGAAAATATAAGGATCAGATCAGGACTCTATCAGCAGATACTCAATATTAAATGATTTGGACTGGGATCAGGGGCAAAAAAAAAAAATTGATTGGGATGTCTCTACTAAGAATAATGCGTGAATAGAATAGATGAGATATTCTAATATAGCAGGTGGATTCCTTTTATATTTTAAGTGGCATAGTATTGAGTGTATTTGGGATTAAAAATGTTCTGTGTTAACAAGAAACAGTGGCCTTAAAGGCCACTAGGACCCTGCAATTAGCAACAAGCCTTTATAAATCGCATGCAAATAAGACCTACTTTGCATGTGCCTGCTTGAACAAGTCCAGACATATCCCAGTGTGCCAACATTCCCATTTAAATGAATCTATAATGCTGCCTTCACATGTTGACTGCAGAAAAACTGACACACTGGTTGTTATATAGCAGAATTACTGTCGTTTGCCGTGGCCGATTGTTGGTGATAACATCAGGAACGATCATTTTTCAGTTATAACGAGACAATAATTTACTTAATTGAAAGGTACAACAGAGTTTCGTACAACGTTCTAATAAAACAGGAAGTTTTCGCTCTGATGGTTCTTTAAAATGTAAACTTTTTGTGATGCTATAGCTTAATTTTTCTTTGTCATATCACAGAAATGATTCCTGTTCACCTGATTAAAACTGGGTGGCTCTCTCTGCTCTTAAATAGTCCATCTCTTGCTGCCCATCTTTTGTCTTCGCGAAAGATAAAACAACATCCGGTTTGTCCTTGTTGCTACGGCAAGCTGCAAAAGTTGAAATTTTTAGATTTTTGATGGCAAGCGCCGTCGCAGTGCGCAGTTTCCGTGCTCACAGCTAGTGGTGGCAGACGTTTCTGTCATCCTCTCAATGAAAACAATAAAACATCTGGTTTAACTGTTTGCTACTTACAACCAACATATGAATGCAGCATAAAAGAATAACAACAATTATTATGTTAAAAGATATCAGCCTGGCCAAAAACAGGAGGTTTGATGGTCCTCACCTGTAGCTATCACAATCCAAAATTTCAAAGCTGAATATGCAGCAGTGTTTAATGCAGTTACTGGCGGAATGTTTGCAGACCCACTCATTCACTTACGCACTGACTGACTCCTGTGCTTTCCCTGCTAATCGCAGAGAACATACAGATGCAAAATCTTTTTCCATGAACCATTTATAAGTTCCACCTGTAGGAGTATGAGTGCTGTGCATTGTGGTTGTTGCAGAGAACCCATGAAAGCATAATTCACCATTTATGATTTTCCTCCGTCTGTACAGTATGTGGTGTGGAAATGTGCACCTGATAAAAGAACCGTTCCCATAAAAGCCAGACTGTGCTGTGTGGACTCCATCAGCCAGTGAGAAAAGGAGGGAGGCAACTTTGGCTTTTACGCATGGAAAGAGGTAAAAAGGTTCAAGGCGAGTACCAAGAAAATAAATCAGAAGTCGGGCATTTTGAGTGTCTGTGTTTAAAGGAGATGTGTATGTCAGGTAAGTAAGCATTTCAGCCGGCTGTGCCTTCTGCAGAGGAGAGACAATAAAGTGTTCCGGCAGTGGTGCTGATGCTTAGAAATGGAGATGAGATACTGCAGGTGTGGATCCAAATGGTACCAGTCAGCTTCATATTTCCTGGTATTTACATCTGTGCAACAGAGAAGGTAGCTTCTTTTTGTGTCCAACCATGGAAACGTTTCTTGTTACTCACATGTGTGCTGTTTAATTATTATTATTATTAATTTGTTTACTCCTGTGCACACAGGGTTATTGTTTTTGGCCTAGTGTGTCCGTTCATTTGTGAGCAAAATAACTCAAAGAGATTTGATTTGGTGGAATGATCGGGGGTCAGCCAAGGACAAAGCGATTTGATTTTGAGAAAAATAATTAAAAGTCAAGGTTAGAGGTCAAGGTCAAAATTTAGGCCCAATGCGCATGTGATTTAAAAAAAAACCCAAAAAACTCATTGCATGCTCTCAGTCCAACTTTGGGCAAGATTTACATCCAATAAAATAAATGGGAGTGCCAACTCAAGTAAATTAAATGATATTGCATGGATGTATGGCACTGTGCAAAAGTTTTAGGCACCCCATTAAATTAAAACAAACAATTGCCGCAGGCTTCATCATCAACAGAAAATCATGTGAAATCTCCACTCCCCTAAAAAATGCAAGATAAATAAAACATGATATTATTACGTTTTCTTTTTCATTCAGGTAACCAGTCAATTACTAATTTACAAACCTTATTTTAAAAAGAAGCAAAAACACAAAAAAGTGATTTCCTTGTGGCTGTACTGCCGAGTACTTGAGAACACAAAGACAGCTGCTGATGATCAATCAATAATAAAAAAACATTTTTTTTAAAAACCCTGATTTAACAGCCTGATTTTCTTATAAATTTGAAGAGACACCCTCAAACAATTTGTCATTTTATCACCTGAAAGAAATTATTAATTATTTTTAAAGGTGAGATGTAGTCATTTTCACATATTTATTCATAAATATGAACTATTTAACAATTTCTCTTTATTTAAAAGAAAAATTTAGACATTTAATATGCCTAAAACATTTGCACAGTACTGTATATCTAAATGATTAAATTAATCCTTGTATATATTATGGCAAAATCAGGCCTCTTTATACAAACTTTAAAAATAACTGTTTCATAAAATTAAATAGTTTAATTATTAATGTATATATCATTTTAATTGTATAAAAAAAATTTCTATTCCATATGATTTTCATTTTTTTAAACTATTTATTTACCCGAACGACAACTTATATTCAGTTACTTGTAAATGTTCCTGTATCCATCCTATTCTAAAGCTGCCTGGCTGTAAAAGTGATGATTTAGTTGTTGTATTAAAGGGTTTGTGTGTACTTACGGGATATATTATTTAGTTTCATATTTTTATTTAATTTAGATAATGTAAATTTTTTGTCCACTTTGAGATTGAAGTACACAATAAAAAAAATTTCTACACATAATCCATTTTTTCCCTGTAATTTTTATTTCTATTTAACATAATAAAAAAAACAAGAATATGTACTAATTTTCCCTTTGCATTCAGTTGTATTTTCAGTATTTTGTGGAATACACAGAATTTATTGTTTTTTTTTTTTGTTTTTTTTTACAGATTAAATAGTTTGGGAGAGCCAGATTACACCAACTATCCTGCTGCTCAAGTCAGCTCCTCCTCTTTCCCCTCAGCTCCTCTTCCTCAGCCGCCATCCTCCTTCTCCTCCCTCCCTCTCCCCAGTCTTTCAGACACGTCCGATCCTCTGCCTGCTCCCGAGCTCCAGCCTCCCTCTGACTCCAGCTTTCCCTCTATCCCTCCTATAAACTGTCCCTCCATTCTGTCATCCTCCCCCTCCTCCTCTTCACTGCAGCAGACCTCCTTCACCTACCCAACTCCACCCCCTTCCAACTCTCCCTCACCACGGCCGCTGCTCACTTATCGCCCGGCGGCCTACCCTGACGTGGTCGCTCCCCATACGCCCGCCGACTCCTCTTTTCCCGCTCCGCCTGCCACGTGTCAGTCGGGCCTGCCGGGTCAAATGTCAGCTGAGTCTCTGCAAATTGAGCCAGTTCTGCCTGTAAGCGCTCGGCTGTTTACCGCCCAGTCAGCCCCCAACCAAAACCCGGCACCTGTGAATCCCTCCGCCCTCACTCTGCCGTGCTCCATCCCCCCTCACGGTGCTCCCGCTTCTTTTTCCTTCCCTTCTGTCCCTCCCCACATGCAGAATCTGTCATTTCCAAACATGTCTCCCAGCTCTGCCCATCCTCCTCTCCACCTCCCAAATTTCAGCCAAACTCAAGCGCCCTCCCTTTCTGCTGCCTTTCCTCCCTCCTCCTTCACTCACCTCTCGTCCTCCCATCCTCACCCCCCTTTCCAGCCCTCCTCTTGCATGGCTGTCTCCTCCCCTCCCTCACTGCCACAGATGGCCCATTCTCAGAACTCAGCCTCCTCCTCTTCGTACCGTCCGGCTCCTCCTGTTGAAATAGGAGCCATCCCTCAGTTCAACTCTGCTGCCCCCTATCGACCAGAAATGGCACTGCACCACCCGCCACTTCTTCCACAGTTGGATCCATCTCTTCCTGCACCTCCACCTCTCTTCTCTCCCTTTTCCTGTCCTCTACGTCTTTGTCAGGACTCTCACTCGCCCCTCTCCGTCCCGCTCCGGCACATCTACAGACAGCACCAGCATGGCCACGCCCATCCACAGGGATCCTACCTGGACTTGAACACAAGAGCAGGATTTTAAAATCTTGCAGTGTTGTTGGCGAGAAAAATTGAACCACCGCACTCATAACGAAGATACTGATGATGTAACTGTTGTGTGATCCAATAGGAGTTAGATTTAATGTACCGTCTTAACGATGCTTTTAGCGATGAGCAGCAACACTTTGAATAATCCGTTATACTTTGTTGGGGGGGGTTTTTTCTCCAGAATTAGTGCTAAAGATTTTCAAGAAATTGATGCCAATTTGTAAATATTTGTGTAACAACTTATTTTAAAAACATCCTTGTCATCTGAAACATTAAACATAAATCTGACTGTAATGCTCGGCTCTGTTCTCATTGGTCTTCAGGTACAAGATGCAAACAATTGAAGAGTTCATTTGCAAAACCCTCTAATTCTATTTTTGTTAAATGGAGGAAAATGCTATTTAAACGCATTAAACGCATTAGAAAATCCACAGATTTCCATAATTAAAATGAAAATCCTATATTCAAATTCTTTAATATTTTGCACACTGATAGTTACCTAAGCAGCCAAGTGCATGTTGGCCTCAGCTAAAAATCTGTGGTTTTGTACTTAGAGGGTTTTGCAAATGAACTCTTTAATTTTATTCCTTTAACATGTAGAACTAGAATGCTCACGGAGGTAATAACGACCGTATTTACCTCCACCAACTGACAGAGGAGGGCGGTCAGAATTTTGACTTTGTCTCCATCAGATGTTTGTGATGTCATAAAGTGAGATTAAATTTTAAACGCATGTCGCAAACATAAAAGGACTCACTCCCAAAATATAGTTGCAGCTTTCATGATTTTTGCCAAAACCCGTCGTCGACTTTTTGAGATATTTTGCCTTCAGAGGTGCTATCACATAAGCTCCGCCCCTCCCCTGTCAGTCTGCAGAGGTAGTAAGAGTGACACCGTGAATCATTAATGTGTTCATGCCGTTTGTCAGCAGTGCGCACTGTCTGAAGTTCAGACTTTCAGCCTGTCAGGTTACAGAATCCTGACGAGGATGGCTGCACGTCGTCAATCATTTTCTCACCTTACTGCTTTGCTGGTTGTTTTTTGTTAAACATTTAAAATTAAATTGCCCTCCAGAGCTTTTGTTGCTTTCTTACCATGTCACCCAGACAGATGTTAAATTACAATAAAGATCTTTATATTTATAACAGTGCTTTTACTTTAATTGTGTGTGCATTAAAAATTGGACTAATTAGGCACATTTTTGCAACTTTACAGTTTTTTTTAAACAATGTTCTAAATACAGCACACCTATGTACAGTACTGTGCAAAAGTGTTAGGCACCTTAAAATTCCAATCACTTGTATTTGATGGTTTCTTCTTCATCAGAAGGTAAACAGAAAATCAAATTTGAAACGCCCAAACATTTCTTTTCTAATTTCACCTTCTAAATCCGTTTTCCATTTAATTAAAGAAACAAATCAGTTATCAAATTACAAGCCTCATTTTCAGTTTTAAAAAATGAACAAAACTAAAACCCACTGATTTATTTGTAGGTGTATTTCCCAACACACAATAATACAAATACAGTTGCCAATAATCACTCAATAATAAAATAATTCTTTAAAAAAACCTCCAGAGTCCAACACCTGTGCCTTATGTTTGACACCAATTCATGCAAATTTACTCTTTGTGATTAGGAGTTTGAGTTAAACAGTTATGACCTTGAGTTTGATCTTTCAAGGTCACCCAAAGTCAAAGGTAATCAAGAGAAAGGTGATGTTCCATCCAGTATGCAAATGGAAAATATTCTGGAATCTAAACTAGAACATATCAGAATTCTGCGACTGCGCAAGACTTCTGGAAGTGTACAAACTTGTGGTCTGGAAGTGTAAGCATTGTTCAAATTTCCAAACTTTTTATGCATTTCAGAAAAATTTAACCCGAACGCTCGTTTGAATCCTAATCCTGAACCATATAAAGGGAAGTAATTTGCAAGGTGGTTAATCGGGTTTAGAGCCTCTTTCTGACACTGGAAGCACACAGCACCCTTCCAAAAATGGCAGTCGGTTTCGGAAGCGCAAAGTCTTCCGATTTGTCCACATTTGCAAGTGCCATCATAGATATGCGACATCATATTGGTGTTTAATAGTAACCACCGGTGTATCTTTAATCAGTTCCTCAAAATAGCTATTCTACTGTAAATATCCCCAAAATTAAAAAAACAAACAAACAAAAAACAATAAGTATTGGGCTCAAATTTTGACCTTGGCTTGTAACCTTGATTTTTCATTGATTTTCCTCAAAATCAAAATTCCTTCAGTCCTCAAAATAACTTTGTCCTTGGCTGATCCTCAAATCATTCCACCACGCTTGAGCCAAATCAGATCAAATCAGATCAAATCTTTATTTTGTTCAGAACCGTGTTTTTTGTTTGGTTGTTTTTAAATAAACAGCACACCTTAAATAGATCACATACATTTATCAGCTAAAAGAAATTTTATTGGTGAAAAGTGGACACATTTAACTTATGTTCATCATAAATGTTTGATATTTAGCAGCTTTTCATTAGTTTTAAAAGTTTTGGGCACATTAAATGCAACTTTTGCAAAATACTGGAAATGCGTTCAAATAAAAGTAATAGTATTTGACCCATTTTTGGATTGGTGTATTACTTAGGATCAAAATCCTTGGTCACTGGTGGCTAAAGCGGATCTTTAGACACAACTTAATTGGAAGGAAATAAATAAATTTAGTGCCAGATTCAACATGATACAAAGGTTTTTTTTTTTATTATTTAAAAAAAAATAAGCATTTAATTTTCATTCCCTTTGTGTTGTCATGCTCAGGGTTAACCTCATGTTTACTCAGATTCCCTGTAGTCACTTATTAACTCATCAGATAACCAGGAGATGATTATTGTTAACCCCAAACGCTGCAGCTCATCACTGAAGCTGATCGAGGCCGCAGCAGCATCGGAGGGTAAGACGCTTTAACTCATCTTTGCATTTTTTTGCTTTTAAACAAAACATTTTTTTAAAATTTCTGTCCTGAATTGTTTGACTTTAAGCTGGTTTTTATTCCTATACTAGCACATTGACTAACCGCCACTGCTTGACGATAAATGCTCTAAAATATCAACAGAAAATTAAGGGGAAAATACTGTGTAATTTTAAAATGGTCAAAAACTGAATGACTGGTTTATTAGCAGTGAAAGTAACATGCCATGGGCCTATGTTTTCAGTGAAATTTTTAATTTTAAATTTTAGCAGTGAAAGTAACATGCCATGGGCCTATGTTTTCAGTGAAATTTTTATTTTAAATTTTAGCAGTGAAAGTAACATGCCATGGGCCTATGTTTTCAGTGAAATTTTTATTTTAAATTTTAGCAGTGAAAGTAACATGCCATCAGTCTATTTTTCAGAAAAGAAAAAAATAGCCAAAGCAAAGAAGTGTGCAACAGGAAATTTCTTTTCAGAATAGAGAAATCATAATTAAAATAAAATAAAAATCTTACCTTGGATCATCAAGGGCTCAAAGCTCTGACTGTCCTATCTCAATAAAGAATGATCCTTGACTCTTTCCCTCCCT
>OMMV01140936.1:0-11374 GCA_900302635.1 Chatrabus melanurus
GCGAGTCAGCCAATTAACACTGGAGGGGATGATTAGGGGCCAGATTGATGAGCCAGGTTGGACAGTTTAGCCAGGACACCGGGGAACCCCCTACTCTTTACGATGAGTGCCATGGGATCTTTTATGACCACAGTGAGTCAGGACCTCGGTTTCACGTCTCATCCGAAGGACGGCACCTCCTACAGCACAGTGTCCCCGTCACTGCACTGGGGCATTGGAATTGATGGATTGGCCAGAGGGAAGAGTGCCACCTACTGGCCACACACCGACACCACTTCCAGCAGCAACTCAGTCCTCCCAGGAGGTCTCCCATCCAAGTACTGACCAAGCCCACACCCTCTTAGCTTCAGTAATGGAGCCAAGGCAGGATCCATTGGTCTGGTTATATTGTGATGTTGCGCTGTATAAATAAATTGAATTCATTCTTAAATGCAGTAATTAAGTAGTAATGTTGTCTTAGTACCTCTCCTAATAAAATACTACAGCATCCAGTGTCTTACAGTCTTTGGTGACATTATATCCAACAATTTCAATTTAAAATCAAACCACTCTTATCTTCTTTAATCTTATAGAGATATGAGTCTGATTGGCCCAGACAGAGGACATTTTCACGTCTGTATCTTTCTTTCAACCCCTCTGACTGATTTCTTTTGCAATCTCCAACTCTTTGTTCTCCTGTTCTACTGTGGTTGATGATAATGATGGTGATGACGATTATTATCAGGATAACATCTGGCGTATCTTGATTTTGCTCATTTACTATCAGTGGGAATGGGCAATTATATTCTGCTTTACATATTTTCATAGACTTTCTCTCCTGGTTCCTATTTGACACAAGTTGGTGTCATGAAAATTATTTCTGTTGTAAAAAGAACGACACAGCGATTCCACGGCCATCTCTCCTTGGCATCTTCTCTTTCTTTTAAGACTTACACAAACTGAGTCCCAGTTCGGTTGCTTCTCCCTCTGCGACACTTAAACATTTCCTTGAATGTGACCACTCAGCACCATTCCGTATACAATCCCTCTGAGATTTCCCCAAGAGAGGAAAAAAGGCAACGATCAAGAGATTTCATCTGCATCCTCTTTTATTGTCTTGTGTTTTGTTCCACTGACCCCCTTCAAAACCAAAATGATCCCAGAATGTGTTGCCTTGACAGTCGGTTGAGTGAACTGTCGGAAATGAAGAGGCATATGTGCAGATGGATTTGGCACTTGCGACCTTTTATTCATCAGAGTACCCACAAGAGGGAAGACGTATTGACGTTTAGTCTGTATGCATTGATTTCTGATAAATCCACTGCTGTCTGTCAGCTAAGGGCAAAACAAGCTCGAGATCCTTTATGTGGGTTTATCTTTGAGTTTCAGATTTTCTGTTGCTGAAACATACAAGTTTCAATGTCGGTTGGATGCTGAGTAAAACCTGCTTGCGCATCAGCATTGATGTGGAAACACAGTTCAGTCAGGACCACGTTGGTCAAAGGGAAAGATTTATTTCATTGCAATAAGTTATCTTTGGCCATGTGTCTCTGTTATGGGACCTCCCTACTCTTACATGCGCTTGCGTCGAAAAGCCTATAGGCAGGGAGAGCACCTCTCTGCCCCTCGTTGTGCCTACATTTAAAGGCTGTAGCAGGGAGGCAGCAGCAAAGACCCCAAGCATGGGGAACAGAACAGAGCAGCCAGCAGTGACAACGAAATGACAGCTGGACAACAAACAAGAAAAACAGGAGGAGCTGGGGTGGGGGTCTTGTGGAGGAAGCAGCTATGCCGACTGTGGCAGTTAAATAGAGCACTCTATGAGGAATGTGCCAATTGAAAGCGTATGAGGGAGACAGCTGATGTGGGCTGGCTGCCATCAGCTGATGTGGGCTGATCTTGACTTCATGGCCCCCCACAACTAACGCTATGCTCAATTTTGTGTCAAGACTTTTCTTTCTGTCTTGTTGGTCTTTTTTTTTTCCAGAATGTGTGGATGTTTGAACTAAGGCTGGGATGGCTAGCCGTAATAGTCAACTACCACTAGCTAGTACCCGAGTAGTCGACTAATTTCCTTCTAGTCGACTAGTCGGGTAATTCAGATTTTCTTGCACGGGTAATAGTCGACTTTGACTAGCTAGTACCTAACTAGTCAACTAATTTTCTTCTCATTGACTAGTCGGGTAATAGTTGACTATAACAAGCTAGTACCTGACGAGATGACTAATTTTCTTCTAGTTGACTGGTCAGGTAATAGTCGACTACTACTAGCTAGCACCCGATTAGTTGACTAATTTTCTTCTGGTCGACTTGTCGGGTAATTCAGATTTTCCTGCACAGCTGTCAAAAACAGAGACAGGGTGCCCTTGAAGAGATTGTTTCACTGAGGAGAGAGTTCAAACAGGAACCAACACAGGCCAACATCCACCAGCAGCCAGTACTCCATTTACATAAGGGCTTTCAGTAGATATCGTGCACCTAGTAGAACCACAGACATTGTTTCCAGGTAGTTAACTGTGTTAATGCCATGTTTTCAACTGGTAGTTCTATAGTTTGTTTGTTTGTTTTTTAATTAAAGTCAATTTGGAGCTTCACAGCTTAGATTTGACCTTATTAATTTATTGTAATAATAATAATTTATTTATAGAGCACTTTAAATGAAAATCAACAAAGTGCTGAACAGAACTCCAGAACAACAATAAACAAAGACCCCACATCCCCAGGTAAAATCAAATTTAAAACCACAAAAACAAGGTACAATGTATGAAATGTACAGCCAGCAAATATAAAATAAGATAAAAACATAAAACTAATTGTAGGCAATAAAAAATAAGTAAGTTTTAAGACTAGTCTTAAAAGAGTCAATGGACGAATGTCAACCATGTTCTACCATGGTTGCCAAGTGTTAATTGTCAAGATTAGTCGTCGACTGATCAACAACAAATGATTTTCATTTGTCGTCCCAACCCGTGTTTGAACGTTGACCCCGGAATGCAAATATCCAATACAGTAAATCTGGATCTGTACTGATACTGCCGTTGCTAAGGGGAGACAGATCCGAATTTCTAACTTAATTTTTAGCACCATAGAAAAAATCAGTCAGCAGTCCTTCATAGTGATATAAAACGGATAAAAACATACATTTTTTACATTTCAGAAGCCAAAACCAGACAAATAGACATATTTCTTTGATAAATGATTTAAACTGTTATATCATCAAATTGATACTAATTTTGCTGCCATTCGATTACACAACGAATCATTTTTAGCATTGCCAGATCCATTACATGTTGGCCTGTTTAGTCATCAAACAGCAGCTCATTAGGTCTTCACGCTATCATTCTGGCTTGACTTTGACGCCGTCTGTCAGCAGGAAACCATCTCATTTATTACATGCTTCGTGGACACGCACACAGCCCTCGAAGTTCAGGCTCGGTTGTGTCATCTTTGCTGCCTACAGACAATAGCAGCAACAAGATGTGCTGCAGCCATCAGCGCAGTCACCCACATATGTGTCGGTTTTTCTGGCTTTCGCCTCAAGAAGCAGCGCACACCTTCAGCATGGTTGTGTTGTTATTAAACAATTCAACTGTATTATTAAAAAAAAAAAAAAACTTCAAATGATCAAAAAAAAACGTGAGGAAAACTGACTTGAAATGCTCACGTATGCTGACTGAATATCATTTTCTGGACATGTTAAATGTTTGGAATCGCCAAACTGGAATGATTAAAGCCCCGTTCTCACTTTCACCGATATGCATCCTGGAAACCGGTGAGTAAAGCCCACAGATGCCCACTAATATTATCTAGCTAGCGGTTTGACGACTTATTACGCTAGACTTATACCACGTGACATGTGCAAAAACAACAGTAGCATGTCCGTAGCGTAACTTTAGCAACAACCTTGGTGCTTCTGAAAACCTCCCGGTGATGTCACGTCATGTAGGGCAACGTTACAGACTCCACGGAAATGCAAGGGATTACCAAAGTAGGTCAAAGGTCGTGACAAAAAAAGGAATTTTTGAACTTCTTGAAAATTCTCCCACAGTTCAAACAAGATCACGGCACAATGAAGGAATATCCTGGTTCATTCAACACCCACCTGGACCCTCGAAGGTTTTCCAATATAAGGACAAGGTTTCAAACCTTAATCTTCCAGGATGCACATCCGTGAAAATGAAAAGAGGGCTTAAGGAATTTTCCCAGAGGATAATTAACACTGCCTGAGCCGATAGGCATCTTACATGTTAATAAATGCTTTTCTCATTGCAGTCACTGGTGTTTTAACATCTCTTTCCTCAGTCTTTTTATTTTGACAGAAATTACATGTTTATATACTTAAACCTTATTTTCTCCTTGTTGATCGGAAAAGCCATAAAACTATAGCCCACGCTGCCTTTGGGAAAGCTCTGAGTGCCCCCTCTTTCTCTCCTTTGCTTCCGTATGTTCACTGCATTGTGTATTCCCACTTGCCGTCTCATTCAATCGTAAATGCTTTTTAAACCACTTGACTGGAAAATTGACTCAACATGTCAATTTTTCTGAGCAGCACCAAATCATGGCTTGTTTGCTTGTTTCTGAAGCCGCTGTTGTTTTCAACTCTCTCTCGTGTTCTCTGTTTGCTTTTACTGAAAGTGAGCTTTAATATCAAATCTGTGAAAATATCAAATTAGGACCAAATTATAATAGCATACTCTAAAAATTCCAGAAGATCTATTTTGAACACGGAATAATGCAGTCATTCACTGACACCAAGTAATGCTGCGTTCACATGTTTATGGTAGAAAGCATCATGTCGAATTCTTGTCATCTGCAGCGGCAGGCTGTAGGTGACGGCGTGGTCATTTTTCAGTGTTAATGACACAGACAGTAATTTTCTTCACTGAAAGATACAACAGAGTTTCAGTGTTTTGCACAGCCTTATATTAAAACAGAAAGCCCTGGCTCTGATGGTAATTTAAAAAAGTTAACTTTTTGTGAAGTTATAGATTAATTCCTCTCTGTAATATCACACAAATGATTCACATTCACCTGATTAAAACCGGGTGACTCGCTGCACTTAAATAATCCATCTCTCGCTGCCCTTCTTTTCCCCTCGTTAAAGATAAAATAACATCGGGTTTGTCCTTGTTGCTGCGGCAAGTGGTAAAAGTTGAAACTTTTGACGACAAGTGCCGTCACGGTGCGTGGTTACCGCGCTGACAGCCAGAGGTGGCATCATTTTCCGTTAGGTTCTCATTGAAAACAATGGAACATCCAGTTTACTGTCTGCCACTTACAGCCAACATGTGAACGCAGCATAAAGGTCAGGTCAGGTCTGAGAGCATCCACCATACCACTGAACTGTCCCGGGTCCTGGATAGCAACCACCCAGGCAGGCATCCGATCTATTGACACTTCTTGCAAGTAGTCATCTGTGTTCCACAGCCAGGTGAAACATGGGCATGCCATTGACCTTTTCCAGTTGCTAGGGTCCTCAACAATGAGGCACCTGCGTGCTGGATCATGCCGAGAAATGCGCAACATGGTCTAAATGTTGTAGCTAACCTTCCCTCACTACGCAAGTGATCCTTCTCATCATGGAGTAACTGTCATTCCAGTCTTACCCAGGGATCCTCCAAAGAGACAGAGTACCAAAGACTTCCAGTCGTTGCCTTAGGTCACTGGTTAAAGTCCAAGTCTGACAACCATACAGGAAGGCAGGAAGCACCAGGACCCTAAAGACTTGGAACTTCATTTTCCTGCAAAGGTATCGGAATCACCAAACACCTCTGTCCAGGGACCTCATGTCGACATTGCCACTGTGTAAAACTGTGGCAATCAGTGGTCTGTCGTGATTTAAGCAAGCAATCAAAAAGTACCAACAATAGGCTTTGAAAAAATGACAACAGTGACATTGTATTTAAAGGGACACGCCTTCATCAACCGCACCCCCAAATCCTTGTTTTTAGCTCCATTGTGTTTTTCTTTTAAAACATCAAAACAGTGTTCGGAAACTTGCACAATTACAAAATAAAGTAGTGTCTTAAGGTTAAAAACTAGGATTCGGGAGCGCTGATTTGTACAAAAAAAACACTAAGATGTGTCCCTTTAGCATGGGTACGCTGGACCCACTTTGTGTCAAACGAAAGGTGACTTAGGGAGACTATGATGAAGAGTATCATTTGCATTGTGAAGGAACGTTAGCTACGACATTCCCATGTGGTGCATTTCTCTGTGCATGATCCAGTGCACAAGTGCCTCAGTATTGAGGACCCCAGTGACTGGAGAAGGCCAAGGGGACACCCCCGTTTTACCTGCCTACGGCAGGAAGATGGTTACTTTCAAGAGATGGGGATGGATGGGTTCTCTGCCTGGGTGGTTGCCATCCAGGACCCAAGGCAGTTCCATGATGTGGTGGATGCAGCAACTGAATCTTAATTTTAATCTTGCATCTTAATTCTATCGTCTTTATCTTCTTTTTTTTCCTCTCCAGGTGCCTGACTATTCCGGAAATTTAAGACTACCAACTAAAAGGCCACCTTTTTGAGACCCTGCGCTCTACATTCTAATGAAGGTTTGTTGGTACCAGCCGGTTGTGGGATCTTATATTGCTCAGAAGTCATGAGCAATTTTCCATGGACTACTGGACAAGCTTTTGGAATCTGTCTGACTGCAGAAGCAACCTGGAGCTGAGTTACTGATTCAACATTCAACAACATTCCCTTATCAGGATCGTTCCTGCAGCACTGATGCCTTATGTTTCAGATGACTTTGTACTTATCATTGCTATAGTAAAGTACTTTGCGGATCAATGTCCTTTAGATTAACTGTGGGATTTAACCTAAAAATATGTCAGTGCATTTGTCATGCAGGGAATTTGAGACCCACTAGAAACAGGCTGTCAGTGCAAACATTTGAACCCTCAGCTATAAAATAAGTTCTCTCTTCTGATCAGTGACCCCATGACCCCTGCAGGCGTCAGATAGTCAGATATCATCAACCACATGCCCCCATCTGCATCTGAGATTTAATAGCAGGTGATATCGCACACATGGCCAACAAAATGACTGCATGCCCGTAGCTGCGCCACGCCAGCTTTGTCGTGGCTGGCCGTCGCAGGACGGTTGTTCTCCTCGGCCATGTCCCGGCTGATGTTGGGCCGGACTCTGGAGCGCATCTGTAAAGGCGTTCTGCTGCTGTGCCTGCTCCACTTCCTCATCATGATGATTCTGTACTTTGACGTCTACACACAGCGCTTCGATCTTTTCAGCCGCTTCAATAACGGCCGCAATGGATCCAGGAATAATGTCAGCGGAGCGGCGGGGAGCGGGCATCATTATTACTATTACAACCTCTCCAGGCCCAATGCAACAATAGCCAGCTACCTGGCTACAGGCGAGCAGCTGGTGCCGAGTCTGCAGCCCGAGATCAGCCAGACGCCTTCCCCCAAGCTGCTGCCGCCGTGCCCAGAGAACCCGCCCGGCCTGGGTGAGTAATAAAATTCACTTCCAGGTGCCATTAATCATTGCTCATATTGTGACTGCAATAAATGTTTTAGCTGAAATTGAATCCAAACGGAAGTGTTTTCCCCTGTTCACTGTGATTTCGGTACAATTTGATTACCCCAGAACAGCATGTTATTTCTTTGTGTGCCTTCCCCTCTGCTGAAATATTAACAACTCATTTATTCAACATGTACCATTTGAATCAGTTCAATGCTTCAGTTTTGTGCTACCTGCACAGAACGGTGCTATAAGCTTATATAACATTAAGATCTGTGTGTGTGTGTGTGTGTGTGTGAAGCATGTTGTTTCATACCAAATATTTTATAACTTGCAGTGAGATGCAATAAATATATGTGCATGTATTAAGGCTGCAACGTAGCGTTGACGAGAATTATTTTATTTGTTTTTTAAAAAAACAAAAAAAAAAACCTGCTCTTGATGAGAAAATGTTTGAATATATGGTTGAAAGTTATTAGTAGAAGTTATGGTGATTACTTATTGGTAACTTAACCAAAGGCTTAATCAACTAATCAGAAAATATTTGATAGATTAATCAGAAAAATACTTGTTGAATTAATAAAAAAAGATCGATTAGGTGCAACTCTCATGGGTGTGTGTGTGTGTGTGTGTATAATTTTAGTAACATTAAACTTTCTCCACACTGTTTTGTTTTTTTAGCCATTTACTTGTTTATTTCCAGTCGGCCTTTTAGTTTTATTAATAGTAGTGTTGCACGGTGCATGTCCGATAATGTACACCAGGAGGATTTGCAGATCATCGATTACTGTTATGAATATGGTCGATTAGACCTTGATGTGAGCTGGAAGCTGGGGCGGGGTACTCTTTTATTTTCTGGAAATACATGCGTCTAAACTCTTTCTCCAATTAGTGGGAGAGCAAGTGGAGCCATAATTCTGTTTTTCCAGGTCAACCCGAAACATAAAATGGATTTAATGTCAACAATTTACAATGTGGTATTTCAGTCTTATAGACTCACAGCGAAGCTATTAGCTGAGATTCATGCAGTCAGCCACAGAGGTGCACATCTACTTAAACACACCAGAAGTGCCTTTTTTCTTTGGTATTTTCATTTTCTGAAACAACAGATGAGGTGGAATAACTAAAACAATTAGGGCGCCTAGTGCCAGACTGTTTGACGTTACTTATTGGATGGGATATTTACACGAAGTTGCACTAAATGTCTACTTTATTAGATACACCCTCCTAGCACCAGGTTGGACCCCTTATTCCTTCAAATCTGCCTTCACTGCCTTAATTCTTCATAGCATAGATCCAACAAGTTGCTGGAACCATCCCTCAGAGATTTTGATCCATATTGACGTGACAGCATCACCTAGTTGCCACACCATTACATCATCACCACCAGCCTGAATTATTGATACAAGGTAGAATAGTGGGGCAGAGAAATGAAACACCATTCACATTGACATACAAACATCAAATACTGTGTATGTGGTGTGTCACTGGTGAGTCACTAATTCGTAAAAAACTTAAGCCATGTGAAAATTCAAAATGGCAGCCATCATGACAGATGGCCACCTTTAGCGTCAATTTTTCACGATTTATGCCTGTTGATTGAGCAGGCCAATCCTTGTGATATTGACATCAATTTATGTGTTTTTTGATGGATTATAATCCGATTATGACATCAAAATATCATCCTTAAACCTTCTATGCTCTATGTAACATGTAATACAGATTTACTCCATCACACGCAGAGGTGCTCCTCGTGCTACCCTCACCAAGGTCAGCCCACGAGCTAACCAGTTTTACCGGGGTGCTGCGCACAAGCAACTTCTTACAACCACAGGTCAGAGTTGAGTACGTAGTAAGGATTAGTGTCGTCCGTGTGTCTGCCTAGTGAGACAAAAATGTGACTTCTACTACCACACCCCTGCAACCCTTGCATATTAGGCCACTGCAGATATGATTTGCTTGTTAAGCTTTTGTCAATTTTCTAATGAAATGTGCAAATGATTCGACAAGGAAGGCATGCTGAAACATGTCGATTTGTGCTCCATATTCTTTATCTGGAGTTGGTCCCCCACGTGCCGGACTGTGGCTGCCCACTGCTCCTAGTGGTTGGATCGCATCTAACTATAATTAGGACGGGTTAAATGCAGAGGACACATTTTGTTGTATGTACAATGACAATAAAGGCCCTTCTTCTTCTCCTCCTTCTTCTTCTAGTTGTTTACAGATTAGTAAATTCTGCAAGGTGTATGTAACATGGTTGGACTTACGTTGTTAATTTATTGTAGATTTATATTCATGCAATTAATTTGTTCATTCAAAGCTGTATTACTTGTTAAACCTTCATGTAGGTGTTGATTTAATAGTTCCATAAATTGTTGTCAGCTTATAATCAGCTCTTTGTTATGGAAATGAAAATGTGCCTTTTCTCCCACCTGTTCCATCAGTGAATGAACACTGTGAACTTACTCCTTTGCAATCAGTATTGTGACCAGATCAACATTTTTCTTTTACTAATTGCTTTTCTTATTTAATATTGAGGTTTCTAAGCAAGCAGCAAACTCAGTTGCTGAAAAATGAAGCCAAAGCGGAAGTGCCAAATCCTGCAATTCCTTGAATGGCCACTTGCGCTCCAAAAGCGAGTCAACCCCCATAGTTCATCACAACTGTATGTGGATGAATTTTTTTATATAACTAATCCATTTAAGCTGTTTTAATACATAAAGTTAGGAATAATTAGGGGCGTCGTTACTTGGAGTGACAGCTCCACTGCAGCTAGCAGTGGCTGCTAGCTGCAGTGTTTGTCCTTTCTGAGCATTTTATTCCCTGAGATAATATGGCTTACTGTGCTGTTAATTTTACTAACGGACCATCTAAACAGTCTGTCCATCAGTATTTCCTTTGAGTGAAATTTTAGTATTATTTTAGCACAGTTAACATTAATTAGCAGGTATCAATAGCTTAGTGATGTCGGCTCCAGTGGTAGTGCCACAGTTATTGAGGCAATATGTTGGTCGTAGTTTTTAATACCCGCACCCAATCCACCCATTACAAGAACCACCACCCAGTCCGCAAAAAATATGCATTAATCAATCATCCAAATCCAGGTGACCTAGCCTGTTAGCCTGCCGCGTAGCCACGGGTGGTCATGGGCAGGCGGCCGCCCGCCCTGGTAGACGCTCCGCCCACCCGACCAGTTTGGTCATTTTTCTTTATATGTTCGGGGGAAAAAAACAACTTTATATGGGTACTATGAATTAGTCTCCATATATTTCATTTCCAAAAGACAAATGATGTGGAAGGATTAAGCAGCCACGCAGCACAGCGGAGCTGAAACCAGATCTGCTCATCGTTCACGGAGCTGTACGCCTACTCTCTTCCCGCTCCGCCGGTCACAGCCACTGCAGACCACTCCGTTCTGCTCAATTTTCACCCCGCTCCAATGAAAGCACTCAGCACTCACTCCAAAAAAGAAAACAACCTGCATTGTATTTTAATTTTATCTTAAACTGTAGTCTGGCATCAAAGTAAATGAGCAGCCAAATGTAAGTGCGGCTCTGGATTGTTCACGCGTGCCGTGAGTAACACACAGCTAAAATAGACAGGAAAATGATCTGTAGACCGTTAGTTTGACATCATACCAGCAACATTAAATAATGAACACCTTTTGCTGGACTTTCTATGGCTGGAAAAAAAGTCACACACATATATATAATACAATTTTTTTAAAACCATTTCAGCTGTTGAAAAAACTCACGACTGCTGTCCCGTTACAAGAAGTCAATTTGTGCTCTTCACTTTTCTGAACGTTCCTCAATATGGCGCATGTGATACCCTGCCTTCCACCAAAATAAACAAGTTTTTCTCCTGGTAATAGATACAGTACAGGTGCGTAACCAGAGGGGTGAGGGGTT